>BJFM01002923.1:14743-30623 GCA_016586285.1 Arothron firmamentum
GCTGCAGGGTCTTTCCTCTTTCTTGGTGCGGCTGGAGCAGCGAGCAGACCTGTCCATGACTTTGTCTGGGTTTGTGTGCTCCTAGCAGTGTGTTGTGTGTTCGTCCTGCTTCAGGCTGGAGGCCATGGGGTGCTGCTGTAGTCTGAAGACGAGCGACAGCCTGCAGGGGGAGACCAGCGCTCTGCTGGATTCCCCCCACTACGATGGACTGAGCGAGGTCACGGAGGAGCTCAGGCAGCACGCCATCGCAGTAGCCCAGCATGTGTGCCTGGATGAGGAGGGTGCAGGGGACCGCGGCGGCCCCCGTGAAGAGGAGACTCGGGCTTTACCCAGGCCGGACGCCTTCTGCCATCTTAACGTGGCGAACGCTGACCAGGAGAAGCTGGACTCTTCAAACACACGCAGGAATACGGATGCCCAGACCGGCGCGGCACGCGGTGTGGAATCAGACCCCCGCGTGGAGCTGGACAGAGAGGAGAACGCTGCAGATGGTTCCGAGCAGGTCTGGTCGCCTCCCTCCGGGCTGCCGTCTGCTGACAGCGTGCTGACTGAGGCGTCAGGTGACCGTCAGGGGCCGAAGGAGGCGTGCGTGGTGACGACGGCGCCGTATCAGGGCCTCAAAACAGCGACCCAAAGCTTCTACAGCATATGTTCCATCGACGCTGATGACCTTGAGCAAGGGCAGAGCCAGTGGCCAGCAGCTGGAGGAACAGCTGACCCCCTTCGCCCGTTGACGTGGTACGAGGTGGAAGAAGTTCTGAAACAGACTTCCAGCACGCCGTCAGCAGACCTGAAGGATGAGTCTGGTCCAGTCATGGCTGACCCCTGCAGTGAACTGCTGGTCCCACCCAGCAGTCTGTGGAACACCGAGGCACCTTCAGGGAGCAGCCCCCACGCTGACTTCAATGAGGAGCCTCCAGAAGAGCCGTCTATGAGGTCACACGCAGCCCAGGGTGCACGTGAGGGGGGGTCAGAGGGTCTGCACCCACAGCAGGTGGAAGATCTGGGACAGAATTTGGCTTTTGGCTTCGTTGATGATCATCTAGATGAGTCTGAGTCATCAGCTGTGCAGCTAACCGCCGTCGCTCAGAGCTCCTCCTCCGTAACGTTCACGCCTCCACTCCTGAACCAGGCTTTGATGTCTCCGTCTGAGACGGGCCGGCCGTCTCCTCAGGGAGAGCTCGCCCCTGTGGGGGTCACTGAGGAGGTCCACGTGAGTGGACCGCCCCCCCAGCAGCCAACCCCGACGCTCCGCTCCCAGGTCGAAACCTCGCCTGAGAAATTGCACAAATCTGACAATTTAAATGACCCAGTTAAGTCAAAAGGTCAAGAACTTGAGCCCGAATCCACCGAATCTGAGCTCGGCGCAGCTGATGATGCGGAGCCTGACCTTCTGCAGCCTCCAGGTGAGCCTCAGCCTCTGCAGGAGGTCCTCCATGCTCCCTCTGTTCCACCCCACGGCCAGGATGACACGCCGGGACCCTCACCCCCGTGTCTTCGCCCCCCATCATCTCCGGGCACCTCCGCTGACGAAGAAGAGGCTGCGAGTGAGAGCAGACCATCGGAGCAGCAGCAGCAGCACCCCCGAACCCCTGATGTTTCCCCCGAAGTCAGCGAGCCACAGATCGCTGCTGCCCCACCTCCACATCCACCTGGAGGTCCTGACGGACTTCACTCGGGGCAGGAGGGCGAAGAGTCGCCCCCTGCTGTTCATCCCAGCGCTACTCCTGCTGAAACATTCCCAGACCAGACCGGTCCCAGCGTCTTTGCCTCCACCCGTGATGGCCGCCAGGCAGACCCGACCCTGGCCGTTGAGGACCCGGCTCAGGTGGATGCTCACGCGTCCACCCCGTCGTACCTGATCCACCCCATCCGTCCTGAGCAGCAGGTGCAGGAGGAGAGCAGCGGCAACGGAGAGCGGATGAGGGAGATGGTGTCGGAGCTGCTGGGAGACGATGCCGACCTGCCCCTCTGCGGCCGTGACCCCGAGCCCTGGATCAGACTGGGTGTGGAGGAGTGGCGAGGGGCCTGGGCCCAGGGCGCACCCCAGGCTGGGTTCCCACAGGCGGGCGGCCGTGCGGAGGAGGTGCCGGCGCTGGTGTCGCAGCTGCAGCCCTCCATGGCTCTGCTGGGAGCGTACCCCTACAGCACGCTGATGCCTCAGGGGGCCTGTGTGTGGGACTGGCACACAGGCCCGTCCCAGCCTGTGAGCGCCAAGGACCTGTTACCTCAAGGGCCCGTCGCCCCTGCCGGCCCCAGTCCGAACTTTGGTCTGGATATCTGCAGCCTGGCCGAGCGGGAGCCCCGGCAGCCGTGGGGGCCCTTCTCCAACCAGCTGAGCGCTTACCAAGGTGCCAGGCCTGCTTTGGGTGCTCTTCCCTGTTGGTCCTCCTGCGTTCGCCCCGAGGTCCAGCTGGAGAAGGTGGGGGACGATGATCCTGAAGCAGATGCCGGTCCACCGGAGCGTCCAACACCAACGCACGCGCAGCGCACTGGTCCACCTGTCGCAGGTATCACAGCTGTTTGTCCCTGTTCAGTGGTGCAGAAGCTGCAGCTGCTGGTCTGCAGGCTGGACGCAGGTGCTCCACTGGCTTCCTGCTGATTTCACAAGCACCTTGAGGACGGTTCCTGTCCTCATGTGCTCAGACGGTCAGCTATGGCTGGCTTTAAACCTGCTGCCTCTGTGGTTCCAGATGAGATCAAGCAGCAGCTGAGGACAGTTTTGGAGTCGTGTCTGAGCAGGTAACACCTCACCAGCGTCACCTGAGCAGCAGTTCAACTCTGACACGACTGTGGGCGTCTCTTCGGCAGAGAGCTCCTCAGCAAGGACCTGTACCTGCTTTCTCAGATGGATAACGACCAGTACCTGTCCATCCAGAGCCTGGCCAGCCTGGACCAGGTCAAGAGCATCAGCACAGACCTGGAGCTCATCTCTGAAGTATTGACAAGTTGGTGTCGGTTTCTAGAAGTTATGGAAATGTGACAACTGGGGTCCGCCACCAGCCTGGCAGCTTTTCTCCTCTTCCAGCTCTTCCGCTGGTCCAGGTGTCTCCGTGTGGACAGAAGGTCCGGCCCGTTCAGAGCCGCTGCGTGATCATCCTGAGAGAAGTCCCCGACAGCACCCCTCGAGAGGTAAAACACACACACACACACACTCACACACACTGAATTTCCTCCTCCTTTCCTTCTGTGTGTTTTCTGTCCTGGTGCAGGAGGTGGAGGCTCTCTTCACCGGTGAAGGCCGGCCCAAGTTTCTGAGCTGTGAGTCTGTGGGCAACGATAACTGGTTCATCACTTTCCCCTCAGAGGCCGAGGCGCAGCAGGTGAAGCACAGTGAGGTTGCATGTTGAGAAGGACGGCAAAAACCGTTGGGGGAAACAAAACCACAATGGCCATAAGTTGATCTGTAGGCCTACAGGTACCTGAGAGAAGAAGTGCGGGTGTTTCAGGGAAAGCCCATCATGGTGAGGATCAAAACTAAAACCATGGCCTACACATCCTACGCCCCCAAAGATGGCTACGCGCCCCTCCAGTTGGACCAGCACAGCGATCAGTACTTTTCCTGCGTTCCACCGAAGATCTACCAGCTGCCCTACCCCACCCACATTCCTCCACCGACACTTTACTCCGTCACCAACGTTGCGTGGGCTTCTGGGGCGGCGTACCGGGGATATGCTGAGGTGAGGCCCCTCACCTCCTGCCTCCCTGGCTGACACCTGCTCACCTCCAGCTGATCCCTTTGCTGGTTTTATGTTTGTCCAGCAGGTGGCAGTGTTCTTGTATAAAATTAGTTTTCTCTGTTCATTGTGTGTCCACTAGGTGGCAGCATTTATTTATAAAATTAGAGTTTTAACATCCCCCCATTAGATGAAATCAGCTGATTGTTTTTAATGAATTTACTGAATTAATCAACTTTTGTGTTGCCAGCACTGCAACTTCCTGACCGGACTGTCAGCAGCTCCCAGCGTCGACCCTCAGAAACCAAACAGTCCCAGGTATTTCTGCCCTCATTCAATGTTTGTTAGCTGTGAAGATTTTTTACTCCTCTTCTCCGGTCTTCCAGGAGAGGCAGAGACTCCAGCTGTTCCAGCCCCACAGAAGGACTGCAGGCCACTCACAAACAGGCTTCACACGAGACGGGTCAAGAAAAGACGAGGGGAAGCGCACCCCGCAAGAGCAGAAGATGGGCAGATCGGAAAAACCAGTCTGATTCAGGATGGTAACAGAACAGCCACAGTCGTACGCTAACGATTTTATAAGTCAGAGTCTTGTACTTGTGGGGACGAGAGCGGCCGTGACGTCTCCTGTCTGCAGGAGAGGAAGGAGCCGCCAGGGGCGAAGACAGCACCAGAGGGCAGCAGACACGACGGACCACCAGGTAGGCGAGCGCTCGTCCTGTCTGCGTTCACCTGTTCCCAGTTCAGGCACTGACCCAGTCTGCTCTACAGAACTCCCCCAGCAGACCGTCGCCAACTCTTGAGTTCGGGGAGACGAGCTTCCCTCCTCTTCCTAATGTTCCCATAGCAACAGTACCTGCCGCTGATGCCACGGTACATTCCTTGAAGTTACAAACCCAAACCATGCGCTGTCAGACACAGTCTCGTGTTCCTAAAGTCATCATGGCGGTCCTGACGTGTGTGTGTGTGTGTGTGTGTGTGTTCGGCTCCGCAGCATCCGCTCAGAACCCGCTACCCGGGTCCTCCAGGGTCTGTGATGTCAAATTACTGTCAGCCAGTAACAAACCGGTAAGTTTATCTTTGCACGTTCGCTCCCACTTTATTTCAGTTGAGGAGTGCTTTTGTCGCTATGGTAACACCTGTGAGACTTGCTCCTCTTCAGGAACGTGGAGGCGCATTTGGACACAGAGGCTGACGACCGACCAGCTCAGCGGCCACAGGAACCAGTAAGTTTTTTGGTGTTTAGTTGCTCGTCCTGTTTTTTAATGGAAGTGATTTGATGCCTCCTGTCTGCCTGTTTTAATTGTATCTTCAGGAATATTAATCACTCGTAGAGCGAATGCCCCAACTGGTCGTAAACATATAAACGTCAATACTTATCAGTAACCAATAAGTACCAAGAAAGGAAAAGAGACCCTGCATGAGACGTCCCAGAGAGCGGCCCACACGGGAGGCATGTCCCAGGATTATAGCCACCCTGTCAGGGACGAGCTCCTGGTTAAAAACCCAACCCTTGTGCTCTGACTTCCCAGGGTAGCACCAAGCTGAGCTATGCACAGATCTGTCAGGGGAGTGCATGGAGCGAGCGTGCCCAGTCCCCTCACCACACCCCCCTCTACCCAGGACCAGGGTCCAAACCAGCTGAGATGCCCCGATGAGCAGAGGCCCAATATGTTGACCTGAAACACAGACTTTAAATCGGCCTCTTTTGGGTGGTTGGTGGGTCGCTGGCTGGGTTTTCATTCAAGCCGACGGTGAGGATAAAAGGTTCAGGTTGGTTTGGGTTTGAATGAGACACTGCGGATGCTTTGTGATGTTTTCAGTCTTTCGAAGCTGAACAGAATCTGTACATCTTCAACTGCTGCTTTTTGTTATTTCTTTACTTGGTAGCTCAGATTCATTTTTATTCAGGTTCTGTTTCGACTTTTTGTCTGGTCCCATAGTTTGATTATTTCAGCCTGTACAGGGTGGTCCAGTGTTTTTATTTGAACACATTAGTCTTGTCTGCAGACCTGATATTTACTGCTTTTGATATTTTGTCTGATTTCTCTTGAAAACTACTGAGTAATATGACTTTCTGTTTGCACGTTTTTTTTTTAAATTTAATTTTAATACTAAGTTTACGTTCCGCTTTTATTTAAGTTGGTCAGGAGCACTTTGTGCTTAAAAACTTTTTGGGGTTTTGTTGAGGTACCTCAGTCCAATTCTGTCTGGCGGAGAATCTAAACACCAAGTTTGCTGAGTGTTAAAAAAAATTTTAAATGTAAATTTGTGCAGATGGACTAGGTACAGTTGTGTTCCTTTGTCTGACAGTTGTGTGTATATATAAAATTGAACAAATATGTAAAAAAAAGTTTGCGGTTTGCTTTTGTCTCTGCCGGCTGTCATACCCTCTTCCCCCAGCAGAGGGCAGGAGAGTCAAGGTTTACTGCGCACTTGTTTACAATGAGGATGATTTAATTCCTGAGGACCCTAATGAATATGATGAATAATACTAATGAAATAAAGCGTGTTAGTTGGAGAGTTGATGCGCACTTAGGTATCACTGCCCTATTAGTCATTCTTCAGCCATAACAGATTTCATTAAAAGCCATTTGACCTTTAATTTTGCATTGTTCTGAAATAATTTCAGCATAGAGGTGTCAGAACAGCGTTTTCTGCCAGCCTCTGAAACTGATGTGAACGAAATATTTAAGGAAAAACTTAAAAAAACAACCCATTTTGAATGTCATGTCTGCTGCTGTCTGTTATTAACTCATTCTTTTCTAATAAACAGGCAATTCGACAAATGTGTTTACCTACAATTCTGAAGATATAGAAAATGGATGCAAATGTGTGCGAAATGCACAGGAGAGTTGTTAAAAGTATGTTTATTGAAGTTAATCAGGTAAAAAACAAGATGGTGGTCGGAGTCCGTCGCGTGCTTCAGGTATTTCTCTGTAGGTGTGGCTGCTCGCTGCGCCCCCTGTCGGTGATGGTGTGCAGCGCAGCCTCGTCTCCGCTTCCCTCCTCCAGAGGGTCACGTGACGCAGGCGGCAAGAAGCTGCAAACGGGGCTGATTGCGCGAGCCTCAACGCCACCGCCACCACCATCATCATCATCATCATCATCATCACCGTCGGCTCAACGACCGCCACAACCGCCGCAGCGGCAGCGGACGGAGACCGCCGACACACCGGTGTCTTGACCGTTTCCAGGGCCCCAGCGCCATGACGGGCCTCCGCTGAAAAGCAGAGCCAGATTTATCTCCTTTGTTCTCCCTCGACGCTCGGTAGTCTTTCCGCGCCTCCGCCGAGGAGGGGCCGCCGCGGAGACGCTCTCCCGTTCCCAGGGCAGGAGGAGGCAGGAGGAGGCAGCAGCAGCGGCGGCGGCAGCGGCCGATCCGCGGAGCTCCTCACCAATGGCGGACCGAGAGGCGTCGCCGATCCCGTTAGAGATCCGAGCCCGGCTGGCGGAGCTGGAGCTGGAGCTGTCAGAAGGTAAGAAATGACTCAGAACCCCGGGAGAAAAGCGCAGGCTGCCCTCCTTCCATTTTTCCATTTTTATTTATTTATTTTTTTTTTACTCTCCGTTGTTTGCTTTCCATCACCGCCTCCACCGCCACCATCCCGCCGTCGTTGGCGCTCATCAGCGGGGTCCTTCTAACGGAATCCGGCCCTTCATTCCTGTGGCCCCTTCCTCCACCTCCCCTCCTGCCCCCCTCCTCCCATCCAGATGCTTGTCAGCCATAGACCGGCCTGGCCGGCTCTCTGTAGCCGGGGGAGGCTGAGGCCGGAGCGGCATCCGGGTTGCGGGACTCGGCCGCGGCTCTTTGTCTCGGCGGCTGCACACTTTTAAAATTCTTGGCTCCTAAAACCAGCCCTTGTTTGACCTTGAGATGCTGACACAGTCTCTCAAGCCAGGCGTGCGTGTCTGTGCGTGTGTGTGTGTGCGCGCGCGCGTTGAAGCATTGCGATGCAACGCAGTGACGGTGCTTCAGATGTGATCTGCGCCTCCCGCATCTGTGCTTTGCGGGGCCTGCAGAGCAGCTGAGGTGAAGGATGCTTTAGAATATGTGTCCCCCCCCCCACCACCACCATCCCCATCACCCCCGCGGATACAGACGCAACAACACACTGTGTTGTCAGCCCGAATCCCAGCCAGCGTGTGCGTGTGGGGCAGGAGCAGCGGCGCTGCCTTATATAATGGAGGTGGGATGTTTTATTCATGCAGGCGTCAGGAGGCCCAGACGCTGCACGGACGCCGCACATCTCCTGATGTGAGGGCTCCCACCGGGAAAAAATCTTCCGGATTTGTGACTTTTGCAGCGCCTGCAGTGAAACCTGACGCACCTGCAGGGGCGTGCACGTCCCGGTCGGAGGACGTCGATCGGGGCCGTAAACTCTGCGGCAGCTGGAGGGAGATGTGAGAGGAATCCGAAGGATTCCCCGAATAACGAGCGAGCTGGTCGCGTTGAGCCGCCTCCGATCAGCATCACCTTCATGAAAGGTGTTATTTTCCCTTACTGCAGTGGCACACACACACACACACACACACACGCTGAGGTGAAACTAGCTGCTGCAGGTCTGATGGGGCCTTTTACCCAGCTGAGGTTGTTTATCAGAGAAGCTGCTGACTGTCGTTACTAATGGAAACAGAGGAGACGTCAGACGGGGTGTGTGTGTGTGTGTGTGTGTGTGTGTGTGTGTGTGTGTGTGTGTGTAACCATGAGAATCACTTCCCTGTCTATGCAACACAAGTTTGCTTGAGAATTTGCAGGATTTGTGAGACAGCCGGTCACCGGCTCGGTTCTAGCTCCCGCCTGCTCGAGAGGAGTCGGACCTGCGTGTGAGGCAGCAGGAGGCTGGTTCTGATTGATTGGCGCAGACCGGTCACGGGTAAACAGCAGCTCAGACGCTGAGCGTGCACAGAAGTGAGTCGGTGCGTGCAGAGAGGCCACAGTGGCGGCGTCTCCGCCGTATGACGGCGACCTCCAGGCCATGTCCGCAGCGTTGAGCTGCCGCTCATCTCGTCTGTGACGAAGCGCTCTGGCATCGTTTGGGTCGCCCTCGTTCGTGCCCTAGCCCCCCCCCGTCTGCACCGGTGTGTTCATTAAAGGACAACATGCATCTGCGGCCTGCGGCGGTGCATCTCAGGTCGGCGTGGCCTCATTTTTCTGCTGCTGCTGCAGGAATGACCAGCGTTGATGAACAGAGTCGTTAGCCTGGGTTGTGTCTCGCTGCTCCAGCAACCGGCTGCCTCCAAACGCTGGCATTCATGTCCTTCAGGCTGCAGGAGTCAGAAACTCCGACTGGAAAACAGAGAAGGGGCGAGGATCATCTCCTGGAAGCAACAGGTGGCTGTGATGGAGCCCGTTTGAGTGACGTGAAGCCTTTTGCTTCCAGCTGACGGTGACTTTCGGGTCCTCCTCCTTCATTTCCACACCGAGCGGATGAAGATGAAGATGAGCTCAGCTGCCAGAGCTGCGGAGCTAAAACGAACGCAGTTTTTTCCCCCTGAAACCTCAGCTGCCCGAGCGACAGCTTCCTCTCCCGTCCTGCGGTTGCTGCCGTTAATAACTGCTGGCTGCGAGTGAGTCACACAGCGGCCGCCGAGCGCCGGCGGCGGAGGGAAGCTGTGGCGGAGCGGAGCAGCTGTCAGTCATGCACGTCCATCAGCTGCTGCTGCAACCTTCATCCCTGTCTGAAGACCATCAGGTTCAAACCTGTCCTTCCTCCAGGAAAGGAACAGCACAGTCGCAGAAAAACATCCCGTTTATGCCTTAAACTGATTATTTTGTGTGTGTGTGCGTGTGTGTGTGTGTGCGCGCTCGCGTGCTGCCTGTTGGAGGTGGATTTGGTTACCATGGCGTCCTGTGGGTGGACTGTCTGTTTATAATGATGTGATAAGGACGAGAAAAGAAGAGATCAAATAAACGCTGTGAGATGAAAGGAAGCAGCCTGAGTGACAGAACCTTTGAAAGTCGCTTTGAAGCCGGCGTTGACGTCACGGCGGCGTGATGAAGGCTGTCCGTCCTGCACGTTTAACGCAGCTAGAAGAAGACTTTGAATGGCAAGTTTTGGGGATCTTCTGGTGAAGTGAGAGGATCCCAGCTGGCTGCTCAGGAACATCTGTGGAACAGACAGGACCAGGATCCAGTCACAAAACCTCCACGGTAGAATTTCAAAAAGGCAGAGGAAGAAGAGTGAGGTCTTCATTGCAGATCGGTGGAGATCAAGCTGGCAAACCTCTGAAGGTTGAGTCCATTTGGCTGCAAAAATCTCCCAAAGGCGACTCTCGATCCTCAGCTGTGCGGCTGAAACGTCCGAGCGTCCGAGCGGAGTGAGTCCGGAGACAGAGGAAAGCAATCACGCCACTAAAACACACACACACACACACACACACACGTGCACGCATCCTGGCAGGTATTAAGAACCAACTCCTCATATCTGATGCTCCAAATCCAAGATGGCAGCCTCACCACCTTCTGCAAAAGCGCCGTTGCTATGCAACTCCCTGCCTGCTCTGCAGCGCTGCAAGTGGAAGATGGCGTGTCCCCATGAGGCCTGGGCGCGCACGTGCGCGCACGTCTGTGTGTGAGATAGAGAAAAAGCAGGAATGGAGAAGAGGCCCCTGCTCTTCCAGATTCGAGCCAGATGTTCTGGCCGTCCTCACTCTCAGCTTCTGTCCGTCTCCCCCGACCAATCCTGCCCTTTTTATCACATTTTCTCTCAAGTTTAATTCACTTTTTCCCCCATCTGTGTCTCATTCGCGTGCACACGCACACGCACACAGATCCCGGGGCTCAGCAGCAGACCTGCACCTCGGTGGTTCTGTTCGTTGCTGAATCTGCAGCAGCGTTTCTGTCGCTCTGGGCTTGTTGAATCAGCGTTCTCAGTGGAGACACGATAAGGTTTGTAGGCCAGAGCTTCTCCCAGGTGGGACGCTTTTGTTTTTGTAGCTGACCCGGTTTAAATTCTGTCAGCCTCTGGAAAACACTTCCTGAGCGTCTCCTCCCTTCTTTTGGGGCTGAGGTGTGTTTAAAGTTCCCTTGGCTAATGCTAGCCGTGCTAACTCTGCTGATTTTTCCTTCCATCAAGCGACGAGTTTAACGTCATAAAGTAAAGAATTTAACGTCAGGTGACGACTCTGACGCTAGCCCTGCTGTAACCTGTGATTGACAGCTTTTCTAGTGCACCCTGGGCATCAGCGGTTGCCATGGTAATGATGAGTTTCTGCATAGCCCCGCCCCTCGGAGCCCTGACGGAAGCGTTGATTGGTGGAACACTTGTCTTTGGTTTGATAGTTGGACGGTTGGTGTGAAAACTGGACATCTTTGTTTTTATTCATCACGTCCTTTATTTCGCGGAGCTTCAGTTTTTCTTCAGTTGACCTTATCTATCTCTCAAAGTCATCGATCAGCCTGCTGATGACCTTCAGCAGACCATCACTCAGCATATTCGCTTTTATGCTAACTCACTCTGCTCAGTTCTTTTTTTTTTTGTCCACCGCACTGATTTCCCGGGACGTGCACATGCGTTTAACGTGCGTGAGGAACAGGGTGTGTCCCCCCCGTCTGGGTATCATCTACACCAACAGACCAAGAGGAGCTGTAATCTCTCATTTCTAAATACATTCTTATAATTGAATAAGGCGATGCTGCCCCAGCATGTTTAACCGTCCTGAGAGACCTCAAAAGACTGGCAGAGAAAGACCAGGTCATGTGACGCAGCACAAATATTCAGTCAATCAATCAATCAGTCAATCAATCAATCAATCTGTGGCTGCATTAATTCCAGCAGCCGCGGTCACGGGCTCTCTCACTCCATCTATCTCTTTGTTTGCAGGGGACATCACTCAGAAGGGTTATGAGAAGAAGAGGCTCAAGCTGATCAGGGAATTTATTCCACATGCTGGAGGTAATTTAGCAGCCTCTGATCTCCCCTCACACATGTTCTCCTGCTGTCGACCCGCGCTCATGACAGATACAGGCGCGACGGTGCTCGGCTCTCATCGATTCACCCATCAGCCGCCACCATTAGCCAATGTAGGTTAAGACTCCCCAGAGCTCAGCTTGGGCCTGCTCCTCTGTATCTGGATGCAAACACACACACACACACACACACACACGCACACAGTTCAACAGAAACGCGCATCCATCCATCACACAGGCTGAGTTATTGTTATCTAACGCTAAAAACAGCATCGTGGTCTTCTGTCCTGGAGCAAAGATAACATCCCACCTTCTTATTCTTTCCTTTTATATACTTTATTTCACTTGAATCAGAAAAATCTGATTTTTCTGTGCAATCAAATCATCTCCATGTTTGTGTTCTTTTCTTGCGCTGCACTTTTCTGTTTTTGTGAAATGTGAAATGTCTGCTTGTTTTTGTGTTTATTCGTGTTTATTTCTGTGTGTGTGTCTGTGTGTCTGTGTGTGTGTGCGTGTGTGTCCGCCTGCTTGTACATTTGCTTCTTTAGGTATGGAAGGACCCATGTCTCATCGGGCCCCGCTCGGCCCCCCCTCTGCTGCCCGTTTCCACCGGCGACGAACATCTGGCACCCGAGATGAACGCTACCGGTCCGGTACTGAAGCTTTGACTCCCTTTGTAATAGATGAGTAATTACAGCTGCAACTGATCAATGATGAAATAAGAGCCGGACACAGCAGGGGCCCGCTTCAGAAAGCAGGTTTTCAAAACTCGGGGATCCACTAAACTCAGAGTTTTCCGTTTCAGAACCGGTTCAGAGCTGGTTTAATCAGCTCAGAATCAGATTGACGCTCGTGCACGGAGATCTAGAAAGCCTTAACGCAGATGATGTGATTCACCATGGCAACAAGTAGAAAAAACCCTCCATCATCCCACTTCTGCCCGTTGGAGATGGAAGATTTCACGAGTGCCGACGCTGAAAATGCGCAAATTTACAAAAAAACCCTAGTAACACTGCAGCAGCAGAACAGAGAGGCTGGAAACCAGCGAGTCACTAAAGAGAAGTGTTTGGTCTTGGTTCTTTATCTCATTCAACATTTCTATTCTAGACGTGTGTTTGGGCCACAGGTGTGTGTGTTAGGGCCACAGGTGTGTGTGTTTGGGCCACAGGTGTGTGTGTTTGGGCCACAGGTGTGTGTGTTTGGGCCACAGGTGTGTGTGAGCCACAGGTGCAGGCACCAAAGGACTCGGCAGAAAGTTAAGATAAAATATAAAATATAGTTCAAACATGTCAGACATGATTTAAAAACAAGCTGTTGTGTTCAGCCTGTCCTCATGAAACAGGTTCAGTCGCTTCGTTTAACCTGAGATAACTAGATTTAATTAATTAGAGAATCTCCTAAAGAAAGAAAAGCCAAATCTTTCGTCTTCCCTTCACAGTATTTAATATTGTCTAACTCTTAAATGCCTGTTATCCATGCATGTCTCCAAACGTGTGTTTCATGAATAAGTTTAAATTTTATCTCCATTATAGCCAACAGAAAAAATGCTGAGGTGATCCAGCGCCACCTAGTGTTGGTTCATGACATCCAGCCGCTCGTCAGACTCGCTGGTGTTTCTTCTAGTTCTGTGTGATCGGCTGCTGTTGCTTTCAGATATCAACCAATTTAATGGTTGAACTGATTGAACTGAAGTTAAATCAGAGTGAATTAACTCAGTTTTGGCTAAAGCTGCGTTCTGAAACGGGCCCCAGGTCAGACCCACACATCACAAGAGAAGGGATGAAGAGCACGGCCGCTCCTCCTCTCTGAGCCTTCATCGTCGGTCTTTTCACGCTCCTCCTCCTCCCTCTCAGACGTGCACACGGAGGCGGTGCAGGCCGTGTTGGCGCGACACGTGGAGAGGAAGATGGCCGTCCCGATGCCGTCCAAGAGGCGCTCGCTGGTGGTGCAGACGTCCATGGATGCGTACACGCCCCCAGGTGACGACCCACACACACACACACACACACACGCGCGCACCTGCACCGCGTTAGAGTTCCAGGCTGATGCGGCCAGAGAGGCCCCAGATGTGAACACAGCTGCTTGTGTCACCTCGTTAGTGTGATCCCACGTTAGCGCCTCACCTCCACACCTCCGTCTCAAACCTGCTGTTCTTCATTGATTCTTCCTCTAATTAAATCACATTTAAGCCTCCGTTGAGGAGAATTATGATGGAACATCTGCAGCTCAGAACGTTCACGTCGCCGGACGACCTTTAGGTCCAGCACGAACTTGTATAATCGGAGCTAATTACATAATTTGAGCATTAATTACATTCTAATGAAGGAAATGTGAGACATTTGTGAGACAGATGGGACATTTTAGCTCGATCTAGACGAAGAAGCGGCTGAAATGGTCGGAATGTTGCGCGTCTCCTCTGCTTTGATGTCAAGCTAGCTGGTGTTGTGTTTCCAACGCTGCTTCTCTTTGCAAATAACGGCGGTCGCTGCCTCTCACCAGGCCTGTCGCCCCTGTGCTCAGACTCCTCGTCGGGCTCAGAGGAGGAGGCGGGGCCGGGAGACGACCTGTCCGGTATGGAGCACTGGATGAGTCGGCCTTCCCAGCTCGGCCCCGCCCACCTGGGCTCCACCTCCTCCTCCTCCTCGTCCACGCAGAGCGGCGGCAGCGGCAACGCCGGGCGGCTGGCCGACTCCATGGCGCACGCACATATCTCCCACCTGGCGCACACGCACCTGGCGCACACACACCTGGGCCAGTCCCACCACCTGTCCCAGTCGCACCACGGTAATCGTCCCTCTCTCCGCTCCAGCCAGTCAGTGGCGAGCGCGCGCTGACCCTGGCGTCCCCCGCAGGTATCGGACACCTGTCCCTGAAGAGGAAAGGAGCGCTGAGCGTGGCGGAAAACGGAGGCTCTCTGCGCCGCTCCTGCGAGTTTGGCTCCGACATGCTGTGGCCGCCGCCGCTGGAGTCAGAAGGTCAGTCTGAGGTCACCCGCCCGGCCAATCGGGTCGTCCGGTCTGATCCCACGCGCGCGCCAGCGAGGCGGGAGCGTCGTTCTGGGCGCCGAGTCACCCGGGCTGTCTTTCCGTCCCGTCTGTCTGCTCCAGAGAACCACTCGGCCCCGCCGGACGTGACGGGCTACTCGTCCGACTCCTCCCACTCGCACGCCGAGCGCCACCACATGTCCAACATGGGCACCATCGCCAGGAACACGCAGAAGTACGGCAACGCGGAGCGCATGGAGACGGGCGACGGTAAGAGGCCTGCGCCGCCTGCAGCCGCGCTGGCGGAGCGAGAGGTCCAAAAGAGCCGCTAACGAGCAGCCGAGCGCTAATTGGAGCGAGAAAGGAGCGCTCGGACTGTCTGTTCATGTCACTCCCCTGGATGAACAGATTGGACGCATCTCTTCACCACCATGCAGAGGAAGCAGAAAGCACTCTTTCTTTGCACGGGCGGTGCTGTTTCCTTGATTTCCATCCCTCCGGCAGCAGTTTTCTGATCACCAGGCACCTTTTGCTTTCTGTTTCGCCAAGCATGTCGCATATTTCCCCTTCATGGGGTAACGAGGAGCGCCTGTTTCCTTTTCCAGGGTCCGGCCCAGAGCATCACCCTCACAGCACGTGTGTGTGTGTGTGTGTGTGTGTGTGTGTGTGTGTGTGTGTGTGTGTGTGTGGGCTTTTTGCAGGTGTTCCGGTCAGCAGTCGCGTGTCAGCTAAAATCCAGCAGCTGGTCAACACGCTGAAGCAGCCTCGCAGACCCCCCCTCCGAGAGTTCTTTGTCGATGACTTTGACGAGCTTCTGGAGGGTCAGGACCCGTCTTTGGCTCTGCATGATTCATGGTCCCGTCTGTCTGGTTTAAGTTTCACTCTGTGATCCAATCTGTCTTCATTCCTGGGAGGCATGAGGGTTTTCCAATCAGCATCGGCGGTGCTGGACAGCTGAGCGCCAGCGCTCCGGCGTGCGCGCTCACGGGTATTGATGAAGTAGCTGCCGGTGTTAACGAGACACCTGCTCAAATAAAAGCTG
This sequence comes from Arothron firmamentum, assembly GCA_016586285.1. Lineage (NCBI taxonomy): Eukaryota > Metazoa > Chordata > Actinopteri > Tetraodontiformes > Tetraodontidae > Arothron > Arothron firmamentum. The sequence continues at coordinate 30,359 of BJFM01002923.1, forward strand.
GTGTTTTAAGGAAGCACCAAGCAAGAGAGCGTATTTGTGCTTTGATCTGGAGATGAAAGGACTGTAATGGACTCTGGCCGCGGAGGCTCCAGGAATGTGGAGCCGGGCCAGCATGAAAGGCTCTTTGTTGCAGAGGAAAGAGACAACGCTTTCTCTTTTGTGTCAGCGTCACGCTCGTGTTTTCCATCTGTAGAGCGGTGTGGAATCATGTGGTCTCGGTCGCTGGGACCAGATGATCCGCTGGACCCTCTTAGCCGTTAGCGTT
>BJFM01002923.1:31259-53006 GCA_016586285.1 Arothron firmamentum
GTGTCCTGCTCCCCGCAGGGAAGCTGTGGTCTCGCAGCATCAAGCTGGCCTACAACATCCTCCACAAACTGGGCAGTAAACAGGAGCCCATGGTGCGACCGGGGGATCGGGTGAGTCACGCTCCTCCCCCGCCTCACACAGCCTTTGATTTAGGGCCTGAACGCCCATTTTTATGCTCGGCAGCATCGTCCGCTTCTAACCAAACACTGCAAAGAGTGCTCATCAGAATGTTAAGTTTAATTTTGTCAAAAGGAACATTTTTATGTGATAGTAATGATGATGGCAGTGCTGATTTGTGATCAGCCATTCCGTGTCTTTGACTGAAGGCGAACACCATTTGCATGCAAACAGGAGGCAACAGCCTGCAAGCTAACACATCTCAGGCCGTGATATCATGCCGGGCCGAAAGCCGACCTGTCCAAGGTCACGGCGCTGTCCTAACAGACTATGATCAAAGCCTGGCGCCAACATCCTCAGGATAAAGCCGAGAGGCCGCGTGGCTTGGCAAAGGTCACAGCGTCGTGCTAGCAATTCCAGGCTAAAGCTAACCTTTTTAGGTCATTAACCAATGGTAGCGGGAGGCTAGTGTCACATGACAGTGTGCTTAGCTTAGCCTAGCTTGCCTTTTGCCCTAGTTGGACCAAAAATGGCTGATCTTCAGCATCCTGTCCCTCCCCAGGTGGCGCTGGTGTTTCCTAACAACGACCCGGTGGCCTTCATGGTGGCCTTCTACGGTTGTCTGCTGGCTGAGGTGGTCCCTGTTCCAATAGAGGTTCCTCTCAGTCGCAAGGTACTTTCCTCCACCCCCTCCTGCAAGTTTCAGTCCATGGGATTGATTTATCAGCGGGGGGCCAGGATCGCTGCTTCCGTTTGTGACGCTGTCGACCGTCGCCATCCACCCCCCCTCCCCCTCCCTGCTTTTATTGTCCGACAGGATGCTGGCAGCCAGCAGATCGGGTTTCTGCTGGGCAGCTGCGGCGTTACCGTGGCGCTGACCAGCGATGCCTGCCACAAGGGCCTGCCCAAGAGCGCCACGGGAGAGATCCCACAGTTCAAAGGTGAGCGTGGAGGTCGTCCATCACAGATGCTGACAATGGCTGCCGCGTGGGGGGAGGGGCGGGTGGGGGCTGGAGGGGTGTCGGTGGATTTGCTGGCGTGGTATCTGACCCGGGTACCTTCCCCTCCTGTCCTCTGCTGCAGGTTGGCCCAAACTGCTGTGGTTCGTCACAGAGTCGAAGCATCTCTCCAAGCCTCCGCGGGATTGGTTCCCGCACATCAAAGACGCCAACAACGACACCGCCTACATCGAGGTGAGCCCAGTTTCCCTAGCAACCAGGCCGTCTCCGTGCCGGCGCTGTGGCTCATCTGCCTGTGTGTGTCTGTCAGTATAAAACCTGCAAGGACGGGAGCGTGCTGGGAGTCACGGTGACCCGGATCGCTCTGCTCACACACTGCCAGGCTATGACGCAGTCCTGCAGCTACACGGAGGGTATGCACACACACACACACACACACACACACACACAGGAGCTTCCACGCGTTCCCATGTCAGCATTTGTCCGTTTAACCCTTTGACCTCCGTCTGTTTGCAGCGGAGACCGTCGTGAACGTGCTGGACTTCAAGAAGGACGTGGGCCTTTGGCACGGCATCCTGACGGTGAGATCTCTCCAGAGGTCGCGACCTTTATTTCCTGTTTCCGAGTCAGACGGATGGTGTAGCTGCTCCTCCGTTCCCATGAGTGACGGTTGAATGTTTGAGGTTCGGTCGTCTTTTTGAGCTTTAAACCCTCTTGGTGTGCGTCTTCTGCAGAGTGTGATGAACATGATGCACGTGATCAGCGTCCCTTATTCGCTGATGAAGGTCAACCCTCTGTCATGGATCCAGAAGGTGTGCCAGTACAAAGGTCAGGCCCCGCCCAGCCCCGCCCAGCCCCGTCCACCTCTCAGGTTAACTGCTAACTCTCTGTGTCTCTCCTGGTTGCAGCCAAGGTGGCGTGCGTGAAGTCCAGAGACATGCACTGGGCTCTGGTGGCCCACAAAGACCAGAAGGACATCAATCTGAGCTCGCTGCGCATGCTGCTGGTGGCTGACGGATCCAATCCCTGTAATGTCACACTCACACGCCTTCGCCAGCGTTCACGCAAGCGCGCGTCGAGAAGCTGATCGATTCTCTCGGGAAGTAGGGAAACTAGGTCACCTCACAGGAATAGAGCAGGACGAGTCCAACGACACACACTTGGTGCAATAAATGGAGTTGATGAAGCTGAGGAGCTGAAGCTGCTGTACTCGGTCCAGGGTTTGAACCGAAGCGAAACGAGTGAAGCTGCAGATGCAGAAAAGAGGGTCTGACCTCATCCATGAAATGTTCACTTGATTTAATTGAAAAAATGTAGAGAAAATCTGGAGAACAACGGCTGTGTTTCATGATCAGGACCTCCCAGCTCTATCTGACGCTTCAGCACAACATGTTGAGATGGTTTCCTCCTATTTTTACAACGTGAGGAAAAGTAGTTCCACATTTGGAGCCGCTGTGACGCAGAGTTCTGCTTCCATCTGGCAGGGTCCATCTCCTCCTGTGACGCCTTCCTCAACGTCTTTCAGACCAAAGGGCTGAGAGCCGACGTTATCTGTCCCTGCGCCAGCTCCCCGGAGGCCCTGACTGTGGCCATCAGGAGGTCAGCACACACACACACACACACACACACACACACGCTGACGATGAGCCCCAGTGACTAATGTTTGACTTCAGAATGCAAAGAACGAGCAGGCCGATCGGTGCGTTCGTTCCGGCTGTTGCTGAAAGTGGAGTGAAATCACCGTCGCCCCCTGGTGGCGGCCTGATTCCAATCGGCGTGATTATTATTTGCATCTTCGTGATCCCAGAAAACGTTAATTTTTAGCTTGTTACCTGTACATTACCTGCAGGAAAAGGGAAGCAGCATGTAGGAAATAAACACAGACGTCTCCAATTTAGAATCATGTGACAACCAGGTGCTGTATTGTAAATACTGTGTGTGTGTGTGTGTGTGTGTGTAGGCCAGTGGAGGACAGCAGCCAGCCTCCAGGTCGAGGCGTGCTATCCATGCAGGGCCTGACGTACGGGGTGGTGAGGGTGGACACGGAGGAGCGTCTCTCTGTGCTCACGGTGCAGGACGTCGGCACGGTGACCCCCGGAGGTACGAGTCAAACCAGATGATCCGAGCCTTGTCGTCATAGAAACTGGCTCCATTTTATCATGTAAAAGCTCGGGCTCCGACCACCTGGAGGAGTTCAACTTCGCTGTCGTCATTGCCGTCTCGCCCTGAATGGCAAAAAGCCCATTAAGGCCGTTAAATCGTTAAATTGGTTCCGGGGGGGGTTGAGTGTGCAGCCGCCCCTCCTCCCTCCTCCTGATGGAAGGGGCGAGTTTTCAATCTGTTCAAGGCGGCCTGAGTTTGTTCTCTGGATCAAAGTCATTCTGATGCTTTGACAAGGTGGCAGACGTCATAAAGAGGCTTGTGGGACGGCGTCCATCGTCTCTGCAGACGCTGATGCAGAATCGCTGACATCAGGACTCAGATGCACACCTCTGAGCTCACATGCTTGGCTCTTCTCCGCCGCTTGGTTGTGCGTTTGAGCAGATCGCTCTCTGAGCCTCGGTGGCTGTTTTAACACTCTTGCTGCTCTTTTGCCTCGGCAGGCCTGGTGTGTGTGGTGAAGCCGGAAGGCGTTCCTCAGCTCTGCCAGACCGACGAGATCGGCGAGCTCTGTGTTTGCTCCATCGCCACCGGCACCTCCTATTACGGCCTCACGGGAATGACGAAGAACACCTTCGAGGTGTGTGTTGGGCGTCTGCGGGGTGTCTCGCTGCCGGGCTGCAGCGCTAACCTGCGCCCTGCTGCAGGTTTACCCGGTGAGCTCCGGCGGCGGGCTGGTCAGCGAGTACGCCTTCGTGCGCACCGGCCTGCTGGGCTTCATCGGCCCCGGCGGCCTCGTCTTCATCACCGGCAAAATGGACGGCCTCATCATGGTCAGCGGGCGGAGGCACAACGCCGACGACATCGTGGCCACGGCGTTGGCGGTGGAGCCCATGAAGTTCGTCTACAGGGGCCGGTGAGCTGGCGCGGTCGCCGTCAGCCTGACAAACGAGCGGCGGGCGCGCTCCTCGTCAGTCCGGCAAAGTAGAGCAGCGGCGGATGGATCCGGAGTCAGGAATAGGGCCCCATTTTTCACCTCTGAGCCAGAAGAGAGCTGCCAAACGGTCCAGCTTAACGGAAACAAGAACAAGCTACCTGTGTGTGTGTGTGTGTGTGTGTGTGTGTGTGTGTGTGTGTGTGTGTGTGTGTGTGGTTTCCATTCTCTAAAAGCACAGTGGCATAAGAGGGGCTGAATCATTTTTTCCCTCCTCACCATCACACACTAACCCCGCCGTCTGGCCGGCCCGCAGGATCGCCGTGTTCTCCGTGACGGTGCTGAGGGACGAGCGGATCGTGGTGGTAGCCGAGCAGAGGCCCGACTCCACGGAGGAGGACAGCTTCCAGTGGATGAGCCGCGTGCTGCAGGTAGGTGACCAGAAAGCTCCCCGTGCATGAGCGATGAAGATCTGAGCTCTGCGCCCCCCCCCCAGGCCATCGACAGCATCCACGGGGTGGGCGTCTTCTGTTTGGCTCTGGTCCCGGCCAACACGCTCCCCAAGACTCCTCTGGGTGGCATCCACCTGTCTGAGATCAAACAGTTGTACCTGGAGGGGGGGCTCCACCCGTGTAACGTCCTGATGTGCCCCCACACCTGCGTCACCAACCTGCCCAAACCGCGGCAGAAACAGCCAGGTGAGAGCCGCTCAGGTGGGATCGCTGCGCTGGAAATGAGCCGCACTGCAACCTGTGTGTGTGTGTGTGTGTGTGTGTGTGTGTGTGTGTGTGTGTGTGTGTGCTGCAGAGATCGGACCTGCCTCTGTGATGGTGGGAAATCTGGTGTCAGGGAAGAGGATCGCTCAGGCCAGCGGCAGAGATCTGGGACAGACTGACGACAATGACCAGGTGAAAGACGCACACACACACACACACACACACACACACACACACACACAGAGGTCTTATCTAGTTTGGATCTTGATCATTTTCTGCGTTTATTCGGCTCTCCAGGCGCCAGCAGCAGGTGTCCAGGTGCCATGTTTATGTGCTGTAGATGTTTGACGTGTCTCTTCCTGCGCTTCAGTTCCTGTTCCTGTCGGAGGTGCTGCAGTGGAGAGCTCAGACCACCCCAGACCACGTCCTCTACACGCTGCTCAGCTCCCGGGTAAGGTCACGCCCCTGCCACCTCCCGCAGCGCACGCTAACAGGCCGTCAGGGCCGCGTCAGCTGCAGCAACACTCACTCAAACTCAATAGTGCAGCACTTTCACGTTAAATGTCAGGAATATTTCACTCAGAGGATGATAAAGTGCGCTTTAAACCTGCACGATGAACCGGCTGCTGTCGTTCTCCGCCCTGCAGGGGGCGGTGTCGAGCTCCCTCACCTGCCTGCAGCTCCACAAGCGGGCGGAGCGAGTGGCGGCCCTGTTGATGGAGCGAGGAGGACTGCAGGAAGGAGACCACGTCGCTCTGGTTTACCCGCCAGGTTGGGAGACACAACGCACCTTTTGGCGCTGACATGCTGATTTGGAGACGTGAACGGCCCCCTCGCCCCTCTGCCGCAGGTATCGACCTGATCGCAGCCTTCTACGGCAGCCTGTACGCCGGCTGCGTTCCCATCACGGTGCGACCACCCCACCCTCAGAACATCTCCACCACCCTCCCCACCGTGAAGATGATCGTCGAGGTGGGGCCTGGTCGTCCTCGTCCTGCGGGCTGTGCCTGAGTGATGGTGTGGGCCCACACGCTTGCCGTCTGTCTCTGCAGGTCAGTCACTCAGCCTGCGTGATGACCACGGCCGTCATCTGCAAGCTGCTGCGCTCCAAGGAGGCCATGGCCACGGTGGACATCAGGAACTGGCCCCCCGTCCTCGACACGGGTAGCACGCCCCGGCCCCTCTGCCTGATTTAGTGGTGAGATGTTCCGCTGTCCTCCTCGTTTTGGGTTGATGTGGCTCCCCCCGTGTTGCAGATGACCTCCCGAAGAAGAAAGCTCCAGCTCTGTACAAGCCCACCAACCCCGACGGGCTGGCCTACCTGGACTTCAGCGTGTCCACGACGGGCATGCTGGCCGGGGTTCAGGTGAGCCCGGCCTCTCTGTCTCTGTCCCGGGGCTGAGCCTCCGTCTTCACGCCTCCGCCCTGTCTGCTCGCCTCCAGATGACCCACAATGCAGTGGGAGCCTTCTGCCGCTCTGTGAAGCTGCAGTGTGAGCTGTACCCCTCCAGAGAGGTGGCCATCTGTCTGGACCCGTACTGCGGCCTGGGCTTCGTCCTCTGGTGTCTCTGCAGGTGGCTCCTGACTCACTTTTCCTGTCTGATCAGTTTCGACTCTGTAAAGAATCATTTAGCTGCGTTCACGAGCTGTGTGAAGGAGCTGTGTGTGTGTGTGTGTGTGTGTGTGTTGTTTCCGGCAGCGTGTATTCAGGCCATCAGTCCATCCTGATCCCGCCGGTGGAGCTGGAGTCCAACCCGGCGCTGTGGCTGCTGGCCGTCAGCCAGCTGAGGGTCCGCGACACCTTCTGCTCCTACAGCGTCATGGAGCTCTGCACCAAAGGGCTGGGCCTGCAGACGGAGGCCCTCAAGGTCAGAGGAGGGCCCACGCAACCAGCAGCCAACCTCCACCCCCAGCACCCACTCACTGGCCCAAATTACCCCAAAATACTCCAAATTTGATTGGGTTTTGTGGCTGACCGGTGAGGATTGGGATTAAACAGATTAGCAGTAATAAACTGACCGCTGCCCCGCTCAGATTTATCCGGTGACAGCTTACCCAGAATGCAGCGGTGCAGTTAAACCCACTGTCGGAGTGACCTGCGTTGTCCTCCGTCTCCACGGTAATGAAGCGGCGCCGCCCGAGGCCCCGTCTGAGCGCTGCTGTCACCGGAGCCTCGCAGTGATTATCTTTGCTTAGGTTTCCATGGAGACCGAATGAACCGAAGGTTAATTTTAGAGTGTTCTATATTTAATCTGATCTTGCAATAATAGATTTAGACCCTGATTCATTCTTAATGAATTTAAAAAGTGCGTTCCGGACCCGCGGACTGCGCTGCCCGTGTTGAAGGTGCCATTCTGTTCCAGGCTCGGGGTCTGGACCTGTCCCGGGTTCGGGCCTGTGTGGTGGTGGCGGAGGAGCGTCCCAGGATGTCACTGACCTACTCCTTCTCCAAGCTCTTCAAAGACCTGGGCCTCCACCCTCGCTCCGTCAGCACGGCGTTCGGCTGCAGGGTCAACCTGGCCATCTGCCTGCAGGTAAAACGCCCCGGGGCCGCGTCTCCTTTGACGGACGGCGCCCGTCCACGGTCAGGTGTTCACCGTGTCTGCGTTGTGATTGGCTGCAGGGCACTTCGGGGCCGGATCCCACCACGGTGTACGTGGACATGAGGGCGCTGCGACACGACAGGTGCGAGCGTCTGACCACAGATCAGCCGTCAGGCGGCACTTTGAAAAGCATCGAAACAACAGGAAGAAAACGTTTAATTCAACACAAAACCGGGCAGCTGTAGTGTGATTAACCTCTGCGGTCTCGTGCGTGTGTGTTCTAGAGTTCGTTTGGTGGAGAAAGGCTCTCCTCACAGCCTGCCCTTGATGGAGTCTGGAAAGGTGAGCCTGGATCAAGCCTCCAAACGGGGCAGCAGACGCTGGTGTTGTTTGGAGTTATGTCCTGTGAGCTGATCGGGGATGATTGATAACTCAACAGGAGTTTGTTAGCAAGCTGAAGATGATGAGTTTTGGTTATTTCTGCCTCCTCCCACGGCCGCTGAGTCAAATCAGACTCCAGGAACAAACCAGCAGCTCACAAAATCTGCCCAGGCTTCCAGGACAGATCTGTTCATTCCAGAGCAGCTGTGCTCCTTTGGAAGCTCTTCTCACTCCAGAAGGGAAATTTAGAAGCAAAACCAGCTCTCAAACGATTGAAACATCTCTCTTTCCATCACCTAGCAACTGAGCGGTGGAAGTCAGCGAGTTCAGCGAGAATCTTGAAGGCTGAACGCTTCGACGTCTGTCAGGAAAACTCTTTATTAAACCAAAGCGGGTGGAGCAGTGGGTGGAGGAAGGCGTGCACGGAATCGGAAGCAGTTGTGCAGAAAGTGAGTCTGGCTGCTGATGACTCGTTTCCTGCAGCCGGACCAGAACCTGACGTGTTCTTCCCCCACGCTGGCGCTCACGGCGAGGACGTCACATGTTCCGGGCTGGTCATCGATCAGCTGTCTGCTTTGACTCATTCCGTGTGGGAGGTGGGGGGGAGGAAATAAACACGGTGACCAGTTACAGCTTCACTTTCTGCTGGAAGGGAGAGCAACCAGCAACGATCAGACGTCTGAGTCAGAGGCCGTAACCATAGCAACCCATTGATTTATTTCCCTCCCCATCAGATCTTACCAGGCGTTCGCATCATCATCGCCAACCCGGAGACCAAAGGGCCGCTGGGAGACTCTCACCTGGGAGAGGTCAAACTTCTCCTCCTCCTCTCCTTCTTTTCCTCCACCTCCTGTTTCTCCTGTGGTTTTTCTGAACGCTCGCGCTCGCTCCGTCCTGCAGATCTGGGTGCACAGCGCTCACAACGGCAGCGGCTACTACAGCGGCTACGGCGAGGAGGTGCTCCAGTCCGACCACTTCAACTCCAGGCTTAGTTTTGGAGACACGCAGACCGTCTGGGCTCGGACGGGCTACCTGGGTTTCCTCCGCCGCACTGAGCTCACAGACGCCAACGGGGGTGCGTTTTTGTGTTCTGCTCCTCCAATGTTTCTCTTCCACCGCAGAATCCACTCAGCTTCTGTTTCTTTCCCCAACAGAGAGACACGATGCTCTGTTCGTGGTGGGAGCTCTGGAGGAGGCCATGGAGCTGAGGGGGATGAGGTACCATCCCATCGACATCGAGACCTCCGTCATCCGAGCCCATAAGAGCATCATGGAGTGGTGGGTCTTTTTTTTTTTTTTTTTTTTAACATAATCTTCAATTTGATCTTAATAAAACAAATCTGACAGTTTTTTTTCCTGACATCCTGATCTGTTTTATTGTAACTGTTATAGTATAAACTGAGCCTGTAGGCGCTCTGCTGCCCTCTGCTGGTGAGATCTCTAACCGCACCTGTCCTTCTCAGTGCGGTGTTCACCTGGACGAACCTGCTGGTGGTGGTGGTGGAGCTGGAAGGCTCAGAGCAGGAGGCCCTGGACCTGGTTCCCATGGTGACCAAGGCGGTGCTGGAGGAGCACTACCTGATCGTGGGTGTCGTCGTAGTGACGGACATTGGTGTCATCCCCATTAACTCACGTGGCGAGAAGCAGCGCATGCACCTCCGTGACGGCTTCTTGCAGGACCAGCTAGACCCCATCTACGTGGCCTACAACATGTAGCGTGTGTGTGTGTGTGTGTGTGTGTGTGTGTGTGTGAGAGCTAGCATGCGTTTGTATGCCGTTCATATCGCAGTTGTTGTTCATTTATTTCTCTAAATCAAGACGTACTGTATTTTTGATCCTGTGTGTGATGTGTTCTTAAGCTGTCTGTCTTCTTTTAAGTCGTGTTGTGCCCGTTGATTGGCTGATTGATCTGCAGATTGATATACGGTCCTTTTTTTACACGCCCGCTCAGTCTTGTGACCCCGTCACCCGTCACTGTAGAAGGCCTTAGGGGAACACTGTGTTCACAGCGGCGGCTGCAGCCGTCACGCCGCGTTGTTTTAGGAGGTTAGAGAGACTGTGTGACATCACGTTTTACTGGTGACATTTTTAAAAATTGTGGACTTATTCAGTTAGATCAGGGGCAGTCAGATTATTGTAAAATTATAAATATTGTACATAAACATAATAATCTATATGGAGAGGTACCTAAACACAGTGAGGTAAAGTAGCCCCTATATGCAGCTCTCTCCACCTGCACCGTGTGTGTGCGTGCGTGTGTGTGCGTGCGTGTGTGTGTGTGTGTGTGTGTGTGTGAGGGAGACGGGGACATTTTCTAGATTGTGATTCATGCAACAGATTTTATTGAACAAATGTTTTATGGAGCAAAATTACTCAAACTCACTCATTGTATTTTATTTTCATGCCAACGCTGAAAACAGAAAGAAGATCTGAATATTTTCATCATCAACATTTGAGACTTAAAGGAAAACCTGTGATGTAATAAGAGTTTAAGAGGAATCAGGAGGGACACATGAACTGACAGCCATGTATTTATTTATTTCATTAAAGGGGGATTAAATCTCACCAGGACAAATTATTTCCCATGTTTAAACTCTTTCATTATTATTAGCTATTATAAATATCAATAAATAAATACAATTGAGGCATTTGATCTTCTCAACTCGCTTCTACTGAACAGTTTCATGGGTAAAAATACACGCGTGTCCTCAAACCAGCTGTGAATTATGGGATTTGCCACACTGTTCACCTGTTTGTGTCTCATCATCAGGAGTTTCGAGTGTCTTGGTAGCAGCATCTTAGTCCTGCGTGTGAGTGCGTGTGCGCACGTGAGTGGAATGTAAATATTGTTGATTTTGTACGGTACAAGTGTGTGTGTGACTTGTTTTGTACACATGATAAAAAGATTAAATGACACTTTTATAAGAGCCTGCTATTGGCTCACGTCACACTATACAGTGCAATAAAGTGCTTTGATTGGCTAAAGCTTCGATTGCTTCATTTTCTATATTCTGATTATTTATTCTTAGACATCAATATCAAAAGACTGTTTTAATTTCATTGGGGTCCTTTTAAATCGTAAATGTTAAATGTGTAAATAGCCTAACAGCCTATAAAGAGGATCATACTGTACTTTAATAATTATACCTGATATTGCGGAATATCGCAGGGAGTTCTGGGAAATGAAGTGTTTTAACAACTGCTTCGTTAACGCAATATTCGGATTTGGCCACAAGATGTCGCTGTTGTTCTATTTTTGGCTGCCCTCGGGAAGCTCGGGCAGGTCGGGAAGCGCGCATGAATTGAGGCGTTCCAACAGGTCGGCGAGTGATCGTGGAGCACAGGCAGACTTTAGTGTTACTCCGCGCCTCGGTCTTATCACAGTTCCCTGTCTCGAACCTCAACCGGTTCGTCCGGCTCCCAGAATGTTCAAGTGAAGGGAACCTTGCGTAAAGAAGCAGAAACGCGTGACTCCGGACAGTTTGGCCACGTCTGAGCGCACGTGCTCCAGGTGTGGGTTGGATGCGCGCGTAGCTGCTGCGGTTCAGGTGGTTTCACGCGGATGGGATGTGACCATGGGCTTTTCCGTCACGCAGCGGCGCGTTCTTCTCCTGCTGGGCTTCTTCATCCACACGGTCAGACCCAAACACTCGGCACAACTTTGACGGTGTCACCTGAAGTGTCCTCACAGCGTTTAAAATAGCTCTATTTCTGTTTCTCATTAAAGTTAAAGTTTGTTTTTTCAGGTTTCGGACACCATAAATCAACTCTTTCAAAGTAAAACAGCATTTAATTTGACTTTAAATGATGAAAAACATTATAAAATGATCATGTATTTTACTTAAATGATGCATTTTACTATTAAATTTGTTTATGATTTATGACAAAAAAATAGTTTTAAACTATATTATGATTGAATTCTAAAGTCTGTCAAGATTTTGGTTGTTTGTTTTTTGTGTTAAAAGACAAAAAAGTTTTAGATTTATTACTTTAATATTGCGTTCATGGACATTTGAAATCAAAGTAGCTTGTGCATAAGTGTTTGACTGCACAGACCCAGCAGAATTGGAGTATTGTTCCATGTTTTTAAACCAACACGCTGTATTTCTCCCTGCTTGACGTGTGTTTCACAATCACAGAAGAAACATGTCAGGTGTGTACTTTTGGACTGATGATAAAGGCGAGTTATTTTTACTTCCTTTAATGGTGCAACCAGAAACAAAAAGTCGGGTCTACTTGTCATCCGCTTTTCTTTCTGTTTCTTGACAATCAACAGGAAAATCCCGCAGAATGACATCATTAAACGCCTCTCACCCTATAAATTTGGTGCTTTTGAAGACCTTAAACTAGATTTAGTTTCTTTCTTTCTGCCTGTTGAACATAAAAATTCCCCGGCTGATAAGAAAGAGGCCACTTCACACCCTGAACTCTTAAAGTGGGAAGAATGTCTATAATCTGGGTTTTTAAAGAGACAGTTCGCACAAAAATACACCTGTGTTGATCACTAAACTCAGTCTATTTGATCCAAACCATTTTTATAGAAATAAATATATGTAAATATATATATTGGAAAATCAGTCTAAGCAATTTTTACATTTTGTTTCTGTGATACTAAGGTTCCTCTGTCCCTGAGCTGACCTTTGCTGCCACCTTATCTTTAATCAGTTTGGTTAAGTTTGTTGATTTTGTCTTTGATAGTTGTTTGACTTGCTAAAACAGCAAATTTATTCGGAGCGTATTGAAGTTCATCAGGTCAGATGGTTCATCAGGTCAGATGGTGTTTGCCTTTGACATCAGTGGGGTTTTAAATAAAGTTGTAGGTTTATCTTCTGCATTTTGGTCTTTTTCTGATTAAATGTTTTGTTTAGAACAGCAGAAATAGAAACAGAAACATGAACTCAGGAATGTTTAATAAATGTTAAACACTGCTGCTGATGCGAGAGCCCCTCCTGTCGATTTTAGCCAATTAACAGGATTTATTATGACACTGCTGTGAATTATGGGTAGTGTAGTTTTTATGTGGACTCTTATGGTTACATTATGAAGGATTGTTATGTTATTAGTTGAATCTGCAATGGTGGAAATGACAGATTTCACACACACACACACACACACGTGTGCACATGCACACATGTGAGCGTATAATTCATTTTGTTTGAGTGCGTTTTCATTGTTTGGATGGTTAAAGCTGCCCTTTGTTTACACTCTGTTTAAGTGCATATCCATGGTTACCAGGACATGCACACATTCTGGCTGATGGTGGCAAATGTTGTCATTTATCAGCAAAACAGAGATTTGTCAGTTTATCACGTGCAGCAGCAGCGGCTTTGACACAGGAGCCGCTAACAGCAAAATTAATGAGCCGCCTTCAGACGATGAAACCTGTTTATAAAACCACCGTTTGTCTTTTGTCTGCTTTGACTTCTTTCGATTAAAGTTACTCAAGCCTGAACTTTAGCAAAGCACGTTTGTCAAACACCAGGTTTTAGGCCTGAAACACGTAGCACGTTAACTTTTGTCTGATGCAGGATGGTTGTTCACGCTGGAGATAAAATTCCCAATATTTATTTCCTGTCATCTCAGCAGGTTCATGGAAAGTTTACTCTCTGTCAGTTTTACTGGGAGATGCAGCGAGCGAGGAGAGAGTGTCAGACGCAGCTGCAGCGGGAGACTGATGCTAACACAGGTACACACGCAGGTACACACAGGTAGTGCACACTGTACACACACGGATACACACAAAGGTTCATGAGTGTGGGTGCACAGGCAATGCAAGAACAGATTCAGATTTCACAAATAGAAAAACTAACAGTCAAAACAAGCATTTTTTAATTAAGATGCGTTCACATCCTGAGTGTGTTTCTTTCATCTTTTCTTTGATCTTTAGCTGCAGTTATTCAGTTGCTTATTGAAGAGAATTGCGTGTGATAAACTCCACCTGTTGTCCTTTTATGATTTAAATTCTCTTCTGCAACATTAACTTTAATACTGACAGAAAGATGTAAGTTATAAAGTGTAAAATAGAGTGTTTACGTTCTCCGCTGGAACCAAACGTCAAAACTTTCGAGGATTAACGCGACTGCAGCAGCCAAACAGGAAGTCCAGAGCAGGCTGATTCATGCGTGCGAGTGTGTGTGCTTGTTTTCAGGCTGTCGTGGTGAGTGGGACAATGTGACGTGCTGGCAGAGCGCCGCGGTCGGAGAGGTCACGACCCTTCCCTGCCCCTCCCCCCTTCTGCACCTGTTTGGAAAACATGGTGAGTTTTTTTTTTTTCAGGTGGGAGTTCAGGAAGTTTAGGTCATCAACAACCAATCAGAGACGGAGAGAGGTACCGACAGAAGAGGATGCAGAGGAGGCGGAGGGACGAGGGCGTTGATCAAAGGGGGAGAATCAACATGATGGATGGCGATGATGAAGAAGAGAGCAGCTGTGAGGAGGGAAACTCCAGCCGAGGTCACGGCGGCCAATCACAGCTCGCCGTCACAATCGCAGGACCTCCAACCACAACTCTTATTCAGTGTCGTTAATCATCTTAGTTCAGATTCTCTGATGAATCTATGCTCATTTCTTTCATTTACTTTTCTGTCAAACTTACCTCATCTTCCTCTCGTCCACCAGCGGAGGTTCTCCTCCGTCTTTCAGCTTCACTTTAAGACATTACTGAATATTAGTGGGTTAACATCTGCGTGCCTGTGGCAGGTAAGCTGAGCAGGAACTGCACGGAAGCGGGCTGGTCTGACGTCTATCCCGCCGTCGTCGACGCCTGCTGGTCGGACGACGTCGACGAACCCTCAGAGGTGAGTTCACCACCTCTGCTAACACGTTACATTTCTGTCAGCATCTTTTGCGGCGAAGGGGTGGAGGTTGTGACCTCCAACAGCCAATGATGAGTGGCTGCGTAGCTGAGCAACACTAAGAGTGGACAAAACAGAGGTATTTTGGATTTTTGATCTTTTAAAATTTGACAAAATAACCAAAATTGGTTATTAACCAATTATCAGAGCTCCTTTGTGTGCTAATCTGCGTGATTTGGCAGTTAAACCTGTTGAATTCAGGTCAGTTTGGCTTTGAAAAGCAGAGGAGGGAAAATTCTGGTTGCTGTGTTTGATACCTCAGTTCTGTCTGTGTTTGGAGAAAATCAACAAGAACATCATCAAGTCATAAACATGATATATAGCCGACATTAAACTCAGACTACGAGCCTCTGGGTATCTGCCCCCCATTAGCCCCATTAGAAACCCATTAGGAAGAGATCAATTAATGCACTCTGCATGTAACTATTGATTAAAGGACAAAAATGGACCATTAGTTAAGAAATGAGGATTTTAAGGCAAAAAAATTTGCTAACTGTAATAATTTTACCTGGAATTCAAAGGTTTTAGCGAGTCATCAGATTACATGGTGATATACAGAGTGGACAGAGCTGATGAGGAGATGATATGAAGGTTTCAGGCCAGCAGACCTCTGACTTCAGATGCTAATCTCTCTGCACAGATCTGCCTTTTCCTGCATCACTTCATCAAGATAGTCAGTACAAACATTGTCGGGATGTGTATAGGTCATTAAACGCACCAGAACTCAGGGACTTTTTGTCAGTTGATCAAATCAATTGTCAATATACAACAAAATGTGATTCTTTCAGAGGTAACTGGATCATACATCAATCTTAACATTGATTAAATGCGTGACAATAATTTTGTCAATAAATATTAAGAAAATGAAAATGCAAAAATGAGAAACGCTGACCCCTGGTGGATGAAATGGAACGATGCACGAAGGTGGTGATTGCGAAACTATAAAAAAATATAATAATAATAATCAGATTTAGCTTGTTTTTAATATATTATCCTGCTCAAAAAATGTTGGAATAGTCATTTCCTTTTTTGGTTTGTAACTGTCTACCAGTCATGTAATTTGGTCGCTAAGATCTTTAAAATTAAATTCTTGGGATTTAAAATTGTCTGTACTTCAAAGTTTCAAAGGAGCCTGATTTCTCAAATCTGCACATGAATAATTTAATAGTTGTTGTCCAGACACCGGCTTAAACTCTCCTGCAGATAATTTGTCGGTTCAGTTTGTTTGTAGTCTCTTTCCAGACGCTCGTGTTCTCCTCCCTGGAGGATAATTACAATTGAGATGATTTTTTTTCATTAGTTATCTGCTGTGTGCGTATTCATGTTGTATTTTTGAACCATCCCGTCCCCCTGAGGCATCCCCTCTGATACCGCCGAGCTTATGTTGAGAACCTCTGCGGTTATTGCTTTCAGATGCAGCTGCATTCCAGAAGCATCTGTTTCATACAGAGCTAAAAACGATCAGGTAACGTCCGTGTAAGCGAATATCTGCACCGTTATTGTTTCCATCCTCTGATTTCGGCTCTCAGTCAGTAAATGAATTTCATTTTATCGCAGCGAACCTTGAAATGTGATTATATTGACTAAGACGATGCAGGAGGAGCTAACAGCAGTAATGCTGCTGGCTTGTTTGAAAAAACTTTATTGAACGAGCAGAGCAGAGCTCAGCTGAGGATTATCGCACGATTGTCATCAAAACCAGTTTACCCAGCTGGAAAGTTAACACTTTTGTTAAGTCGTGGGCTGATTTGGAGTCTGAAAATGTCCAGTTTCCGGTCTCTGAATCTCTGATGTCAGAAGGATTCTGACGGGTCACAGACTGTAACTTCCCATCAACTGATAAAAATCCTCTCGACAGCCATCCTGATTCCCATCCAGGAATCTGGATTCTATCCGACTCTCTCACTTCCTCTCAATCCTTTACAGTAAATTCACAAAATAGCACGCTTGATTTATGCTTTTGCGTGCTGATAAGGCTGCACGAAACTCTTCCAAAAACAAAAAGAAAAAAACAATCTGGGCAACATTTCTCTGCTCCTTCACAGTCACGCTGAAGGTCACTATGGTGTTACCATGACAACAGGGACACTGACAGGAGACTGGCCATTAACGCAGACGCTCAGTGGCGTCTGCGGCGCAGTTAGACTGTAGAGGACAAAAGGTCACGACTGTAATTTACTGGCGGAGAGGCTGAGCCAGCGTTTGGGTGCAGACGGCGGCGATGCTGCAGCAGGACCGAGCAGAAGGCCTGAGAAGCAGCTCTGCCTGTCTGCTCTCATTCGCCTCCGCGTACAGAGAACAGAGACAACTCTTTACTAAAGAGCTGATGATACAATGGAAAAATAACTTCCTCAAGAGTTGACAGTTAATCAGCGCCGCGCTTTTTTTCCTTTTGGAAAACTCTGGGAGAATTTAACACTTCTGAGGAGGGTTCTTTCAAGGAAAACGTCATCAAGGAAACATTAATGTAGCTTTTTCTCCATAAGGCAAATAAAATCACAATCATAACGACTCTGTGACTTGCAGAGGCTTCAGACCCGGCAATTGCATATTTACAGATGTGCATAGATGTGTAAATACACAATACATGTTTATGTGTTTGTCATCCAGCTAATCACCAGATGGTGTGTCAGACATGGAGAATGTTGTTTATAGAGGATGAGAGCGATGAACGCCAGGCACCACGTCACAAACACACACACGCATATGCACAAGCCTGTGGCTCGACGAGTGTGTGTAGAGAGTTGAAATGGAGCAGACGTTGCTGCTGATCCTCCCGTCACTGTGAAAACACGCAGGAGGAGCCTGAAGCTGAGTGATAACGTCCGTCCCTCAGAGGTGGCGAACCGCCTGGAAATATAGTCAGTTTAGCCACAAATCATTCAGAAGAATAATGTAACATCTAAAAAATCCAAGAGAGAGAGAGAGAGAGAGAGAGAGAGAGAGGGAGAGGGAGTGTGTGTGTGTGTGTGTGTCTACCAGGGCTTTAAAGGTCACGACCCAACTCACTCCCACTGACGCTCTGGCCTCTTATGTGTTCCCACATGGTGGGCGTGATGCTGAAACGGTTCCGGTAAACACTCCTCTGATTCCCTCCATCAGTAAACACGACGTGATGAAGTGTTTGTGTGCAGCTGATCTTCTACAAGGTGGTGAGGGTGCTGTCCACGCTGGGTCACAGCGTCTCCCTGGTCTCTCTGCTCACCGGCTCCTTCATCATGTGTTTCTTCAGGTAAGCATGCGGACGTGTGGGAAACCTCCCAGGCTGATGAGCTTGTGTGTCCTAAACGTGTCTCTGACCATACGAGGGTCTGCAGACTGATGCAGCCTCGCCTGGAGCTGCTCCAACTCCCCACTCTGCATGTTTAGATACCACATCCTTCACTGGGGTCACACCCGCTATAAACACACTTAGTCACATTCTTCTGTGTGTGTGTGCGTGTGTGTGCAGGAGGCTTCATTGCACGAGAAACTACATCCACCTGAACTTGTTTGTGTCGTTCATGCTGCGAGCCGTGGCCGTGCTCGCCAAGGACACGTTGCTCTTCTCAGATGATGAAACCACAGACTGCAGCACGCAACCATCACTGGTGAGACTTCCTGTCCTCCACTGGTGTCATAATCAGCCCAGTATAGTTTCATTGTTTGAATTTGGTGTGGCTCCTTTGAACCTTTGTACAATTTATGTTCGTGTCGTACGGGATCTGTCATGTGTCCCTTGTATCTGCACCTGGTCTTTATCAGTCTATAAAAAATATTTGAATTAAATTCAAATGCATCAACATCACTGTGACCAATCCAGATTGAATTTATATGAACTCAGCATCATCGCCCTCTGGTGGCAGGAAGTATATTAATACTACCAACCATCAGATTAGATTAGATTAGCTTTAGTCGAAATGAAATTATATACATTAAGTGTGTGTGTGTGTGTGTTAGGTGGGCTGCAAAGCCATCCTGGTGTTCTTTCACTACTTTGTCATGGCCAACTTCTTCTGGCTGCTGGTGGAGGGTCTGTACCTGCACACGCTGCTGCTCATCATCCGCAACTCCTTCATCCACCTCTCCGTCTACATGCTCATTGGCTGGGGTAGGCTGCAAAACAGAGTTTCAATGTCTTCACGTCAATATTTTATACAGTTTATGCTTGATAAGATGTTCACCTGTTGGTCACTTCCCCTTTAGTTGTTAATGTCTCCAATTTGAGGCGTGTAGCTGTGAAAGATGCATCAATATTGGATAGAAATGTTCTTAAATCAGCTGTATTTTTATCAGAACAGATGACAGATGGCAGCCCAATAGTAAATATTTGAATTTTTGAAGATGAAGTATTTTTCTCTTTGGCCTTTCTTGACTGTGATAAGATAGGAAGCTATTGTCTACAACATGGCGTTTACCTGTCAAGAAATTCCCTGAAGGTCACTTAAACCAGCGACTCCAGACTGAATGAGCTGCCTAACTCCGACACAGGTTCCCAGGAGAACTCCTGGCAGCCACTTTAAAGCGGTCAGGACAGTTTCAGGACTGAGCAGCGAGTCACTGAAGTTCACCGGTGTATTTCCTGGAAAGTCTGGTTGTAAACAGTGTTGTTCCGTTCAGGCGCAGCAGCTGTCATGTGACACCTCCTTCCACCATCTATTACATCCACTTTACCAACACTGTGTGTGTGTGTGTGTGTGTGTGTGTGTGTGTGTGTGTGTGTGTGTGTGTGTGTGTGTGTGTGTGTGTCTTGATGAGGATGTTCTGTATCTGTCGGACGGAGAATCTAAACACTTTCTTCCCTCTCTGTGTCTCAGGAATCCCTTTTGTTTTCATGGTTGCGTGGGTCATATGTCGGATAAACTTGGAGGACACGAGGTGAGAATTCACTTCCTGTCCCAGCAGCTGTGATCCTTTGATCTTTCGAGCGTCTCCGGTCATCAAAGCCACTGTCGGCCTCTAGTGGCTGTTATCAGCACTGCAGCCTGAATAACGAACAATCATATTTGCTTCTAGGTGTTGGGAGATGAATGAAAACCCAGTTCCTAAAAGACTCATCAACTGGCCCATCATAGCATCTGTCATTGTGAGTTTTTCCAAAGTTCTGGACCTTCTGATGGATTTATCGTTGACCACGAACAGCATCTCAATCAGATGTTGACTGTATTGAAGCTACCGACAAACGTGAGCACGTCAGAAGGACCTTGCTGTTTGAAGTCACTGAATTTTCACTCTGTTTCTCCACAAGGTCAATTTCATCTTGTTCATCAGCATCATTCGAATCCTGGTGCAGAAGCTGCGATGCACCGACATGGGAGGAAATGAGCAATCTCAGTTCAGGTAGAACACCTGGACTCACCTTGACTTGACCTTCCCCCAGCCGTGATTCTGCATACATTTATCATCATTATCGTCATTTCACTCACGTGTCTGTGTGTGTGCGTGTGCGTGCAGACGGCTGGCTAAGTCCACCCTCCTCCTCATCCCTCTCTTTGGAATCAACTATGTGGCGTTTGTCTACATGACGGAGCCGTCGGACACAAACTTGAAATACGTTAAAATCTTCTTTGATCTCGGACTCGGATCCTTTCAGGTAACTCCAGTACCTTCACCACCTGTGTGAAAGTCCTTATTTACAACCTGAAACGTGGATTTAATCTCAAATTAAAACCTGTTTTTCAGGGATTAATCGTTGCCGTCCTGTATTGTTTCCTCAACAGCGAGGTGAGTCTACACACGTTCCCAAACACATTTCTCTTTTTACGTTTTTTTCCTCACCAACTCCGCCCGCCTGATCATAGGTCCAGAGCGAGCTGCGCAGGATGTGGCGGAGTTTGTCCCTAAAGCGCTACGTGGGGCGGGACTATAAAGTGCACGCCATGTCAGCGGGCCGCAACGGCACCGAGACCTCTGCGCCGTTTCCCAGAGACTTCAGAGCCCAGTCCATCCTGCAGACCGAGACGTCCGTGCTTTGAGACGCCGTTTTTACTGGCGTGTTGTGAAATGCCGCCGGGACCAAAGCGCTGGGCTGCTTCATGGTCGTCTTGCTCATCCCCTGTGACTCATGAAAATGTTTTTTTCTCTCCTCATTTTACAACCTGATATGTGAGGAAGCAGAAGAAAATGTTGCCTCATATTGAAAAACAAAAATGTCAAGTTGACTGCAGTCTTATTGTTGAGCATTTAAAGCCCATTATTCTGGTGAACATTGTAGTTTAGTTCCAAAAACATCAGCTGATTGGAATGAAGCTTTAAAGCTAATTTTAAATCATCTACAAATCTCACAAAAATTAATAAGTTTAATTAATGCTACAATTGAAGCACGGGAGTTTTTTTTTTATTGACCCTAACATTTAAAATGATATCTGGAAGTTAATGTGTTTTAATCTGTTCCATCATCTCATAAACCTTCGCTTTAAAGATCTTGGAGATCGAACAAACATTGATGCAACTTTCTTACTGTTCAGTATTTTTAAGGTTTAATGTGTATTTTGCTCCAAGTATCAAAGTTTTTGACCTCAATGTCTATTGTGACGCTTTCCTCTCAGGCTGAAATATTTCATCTGTTTCTCTGTTTCTTCATACCTTCAAAATAATTTTTCAAAGATTCTGTTTTTTCCTGCAGAAACCAAACCTGCTTGGACTGTCATTTTCTTTTTGCCTCATAAATTCAGAGGATTTTATGTTTTTTATGTATATGTGTATTCTGTAACCTTTAACATTTTATGTATAAAAACTTTTTTTTGTGAAGACTGAGCAACATTTCATCGTTTTTTTTACACACATCTTATCATCTTAAATGTTATACTGACTTTAGTGGATATGGGACCATTTTTTCTTTGTTATATTTTTCTGTATTTATCAGTTACCTCGTGTGTCACAACCAGGTTTTGTTTTTTTTTTTATTTATCTGCATTCAAAAAATATTAAAACCTGCATTTTTGTAAACCTACGTTTGACACTTCTGGTTGGCAGAGGTCAGAGTTCAATGAGGAAGAAGGTGGTTTTCCTGGCAAATGAAACCAGCTGAGGAGAGGGGGGACGTTTTTTTTTTTTTATAAGGATTCTATTTTTCTGCATTGTGGGGTCACTTAAATTGAAGAATAAAGCCTTTCAACAGAAGAATGTGTGTGTGTGTGTGTGTGTGTGTGTGTGTGTGTGTGT
>BJFM01002925.1:0-15076 GCA_016586285.1 Arothron firmamentum
TATATATATATATATATATAAGTTTGTTCATTTGGTCTTATTAAGACAAGTCTGGGAGACAGACAGATAGGTAGATCGACAGACAGCAGAGAATCAAAGGCAGCCATCATGAGGTAGTCTTAATTAGCCACATGATTAGCTGAGTGAGAACCAGACAGTAAGACAGTGACAGTGAGTTTAGAACAAAAGTTCCATAAAAAATAAGGATTTACCAGCTTAACTCACAAGTCTTCCTTAAGAACAGAGAGAAAGATGAGAAAGGTGCTCTTCTTATCTCTGACAGAGGTCATCTCTGCAAGGAAAACCTCAGCAGGGACAAGATGGAGAGGGATTAACTCCAGCTCTAATTATGGCACACTTCTAAATGAAGTCTCAGTCAATCAGTGCCGGAGGTCATAGTAATTCTCCCATGTGTCAAGACAAGACATGGAATGGAAATTGGTCACAAGGATATGTGATGGGAGGGGTATGTTTTAATCACTGATTCAGTGTTTGGAAGCAACTGTAATTTAAAGCACAGGGCAGAGAATACTGACACAGTCTATTCCAGTGATGAAATATTGCAATGTTCTGCCAGGGTAAGGGTTTCTGTGCATGATTGAACATCCATCCATCCATCCATCCATTCATCTATCCATCTATCCATCTTCTACCGCTTTAATGAAGCATTCTGAATCTTAAACTACAATTCTGCACTAATTTTGTGTCTCAGGGGTTGGGTCGTTATCAGGGCTTATATCATCTGGAATCCTTTGTAGGTTCATCATCAATTAATATTTTTAGTTTTGGCTTTTTAATCACAACTGTCTTGGAACAGATGGTTGTAATGGTGTTTGAATGGATGGTTCTTTTAAAGAACCTTCCCTCTGATGTTATAAAATACTTTTGGCAATCTAGAGGAGACGCTGATGATGTCATGTGTCAAGCAGAAATGGTGAGGAGAGACACCTTGCTGTCCGGCGAGATCCTCTTTAGGCTGTGAGTAACCACCTCGACCCACGAATCATGAAGCAAGAGGACGGCCGCTGGCTGGAGGGATCCCTGGTCACCCTGTGCTGGAGGGTCACCAAGAGCGAGGAGATCCAGAGTGACTGTTCACAGGTAACATCCACAAACTGGCTCAGCAATGAGTCTTTATTTCTCAACTCCTCAGAGAGTTAACAATCATTATATGAAAGATCAGTGATCTTTTTCTGAGCCATCATTAGCTGTGGGACATGAAGGTAGTCGTGTAGCTTTGCTTACCTCAAGCACAGTAGCTAAGTACATCGTTAACTGCAAATGGGCTAATCCAACATAAAGTTGGATGTCTCCAGCTGGGTGAAACACAAGCGGGCACAGAAGTTCCACTTTAAGTGGAGACTAAAAAGAACTAAAAAAGACTAAAATCTGTCAGTCAGCAATCTCTCTTTTGCCGCTGCCACAGTATTACTTTTTCTCCTGAAAATATGACATTTTTGGTGTACACGGTCATTAAATCTTCAATATCCAATGGGGAGAAGTGGAACAATCAAGGTCTTTTTTTTCACTTGCTGCCATGGTGAATCATGTTATCTGTGTTCCATTGATAAGGCCTTTTAGATCCTCATGCACGAGTTTAACTCGGGGTAATGTTTACACTTGTTCTAAAACTGAAAGATCTTACATTTTACATTTTAGGCTTTAACAACCCTGAGTTCAGATTTGAACTCCAAGTTTGGTAAACCTGCTTTCTGAAACAGAACCCGGGATTACAGCATTCAATTGAAATTACAGCACAAATACATTACCGCATTATTGTCAAGTTTAAAAAGCCTGTTGACGTTGTTGCCTCTGTACATCTTAAAGGTGCCTGGTGAATCCATATCTTTTGAACATGTATACAAATGAGTTTCACCCTGAAGAATGAATGTATGGAAACAGAGCACAACTGTCAAAATCACTTCAGTATTGTTAAATAAATGAGATAAATACAATCCAGTTAATTGAGTTTGCATGTTCTCCCCATTCCTACACATGTTCTTTCCAGGTACTCCAGCTTTCTCCCAAAATCCAAAGACATTGGAACATTTTGGTGATTGAAATCTGCTCTAAATTGGCCTTAGTCGTGAATGTGAGTGTGAGTGGTTGTCTGGTCTGTCCCTGCTTGGTTGGCGGTGCCTGCCAGATGTGCAGTGAGCATGTGCAGACTGGTCGCCATCTTGGATAGCTGTGTAAGGCAACTCAACATGTGCATGCCCAAATGACAATAAAATAAAATGAAATAAACAAAATAAAGGGGAGTCTGACCTACACATAAATTTGAGGCATCCAATAAAGCACAAAGGCATAGAGGACAATTATTTGTTACAAAGTAATTTCCTGTTTATTTCATTAATAAATAACTTCAGTGCCGCTGATGGGATGCAGCTCCACCACGTTAGTGCATGTTCACTGCGAATCAGGCCAGCACTACGGATCAGGATTTGCTACCATCTTTATGTGCCGGCCTTAAAGGCAGCTGAGACTCAAGACACATTCACACTTACCTTCACGCCTAAGTCCCTGGCCTCCAGAGGGAGTCCCATTTGTACACACTTTCCTTAGGATACATTATTCAGCAGCAAAAAATAAATATGCATGCTATACCGATGACACTCAGTTCTATTTATCAATGAAACCAAAGGAAACAAAGCATTCATTTCCATCTTCATTCCAACAGAGTTGAGGTGAGCCTCTTTAAGCCTGTAGTTTGGCTGTGGAGCCTGTAACTTCGGCATATTACCAGTAGCATGCTAATTCAAATTTTAAACCACAAAGTAGTGAAGTGAAATACAAGTTTGCCTGCATTATTATCCACCTAAATAATGCAGTTGATCATATTTGTGTTACCGGTTTTAAATTTGCAGTCAGGCCCACTGTGATGAAATTAGGGGACTCTCCCCTTAATCTGAAGGTCATGTCTGTTCCTTGGGGAGGATTTAGAGAACCAGATTCAAAAGATACAAACATACATGTGTCATCTCCAGCAGGATCACAATTTTCTGGTGTCAACAGACACACCTGAGTGATTCCACAACCTTCTCGAGTGATGTTTGAATGAGAGAAGCACAGTTGCACATCAACTCAGAGAAATGTTGACTGAAAATACATTTTACTGCCATTTTCTTAATTTATTTATAAGAACATTCAGTAATAGTCATGCAGAATATTACCACTGAGATGTATATAATTCTCACAGAGTAAAAAATAAATAAACCAACCATCATTGTATAGACCATCAGTGGTGCAAACAGCAGGATAAATCCTCGTTCCATTGTGATACAATGGATACAATGAATAAGATAACGGAGCACCTGAATATACTGCAAAAATGATCTAATTCAACAGAAACCAAAACAAATGAAAGGAAAATAAACTCAACAGCGGCGGTAGCCGCCGCCGCTGGAGGGCCCGTCCCCGCGGCCAAGCAGAGGACGCCCGTCGCTGCACAGCGGGAGGGAGCGGCGAATGAGCTTCAGGTGGAGCATAGTGAGCATGGTGAGCACACTGAGGTGGCTGGTGATGGGGTTAGTGGCAGAGGTGTAGAGGAGATGGTGGTGGAGGGAGCAGGACAGGTGGGTGAGTCAGGGGAGGTGGTGGGTAACACGATTGAAACAGGTGAGGTGGTGGGTATGCTAGGTGGTTTGATGGGTGAGAATGGGAAAATGGTTGACACAGGTGAGGTGAGGGATGAGATAGCTGAGGTGGTGGAGGTGTTAGGTGAGAGGGTGAGTATCAGGAGTGAGACAGGTGAGCCAGGAGGTTTGGTGGATGAGGCTCGGAAGTTTAGTGAGACAGGTCAGATTGTGGATGAGACAGATGAGGTGGTGGGGGCGACAGGTGAGTTAGGTGAGGTGGTGGGGGCGACAGGTGAGGTGGTGGAGATGACAGGTGAGGTAGGTGAGGTAGTGGAGATGGCAGGTGAGTTAGGGGAGGTGGTGAGTGACAGGAGGGAGACAGGGATAGGCGAGATAGGTGAGGTAGCAGGTAGGCAGTGGGAGGG
The DNA here is from genome assembly GCA_016586285.1 of Arothron firmamentum. Taxonomy (NCBI): domain Eukaryota; kingdom Metazoa; phylum Chordata; class Actinopteri; order Tetraodontiformes; family Tetraodontidae; genus Arothron; species Arothron firmamentum. The sequence continues at coordinate 4,004 of BJFM01002925.1, forward strand.
TGTTGCCGCTGTTCAGGCCGGGGTCGTGGACCCTGGGGTGTGTGAGAGTGTGTCTGGGAGTGTGTCTGTGTGTGCGTCTGCGTCTGCTACCGCGAAGCGGCGCAGCAAACGCAAAAACATGCTGACTGCAGTGGTGGAGGGCTGTAAAACCGGGCGGCTGGAGGCCCCGTCAGCCACCACTGCAGACAGCGACAGTGAAGAGTACATGTCTGACTGCAGTGGCGTGTCCAACATCACCACTGCCAGTCAGGAAGGCAAATATTACTCAGAAAAAATGTTTAAGCTGTTTCTACAGCAGACAAAAGGAGTTAAAGGCCTTAACATTGAAAAATAGTTCCCAGACAAGCTGCTGTTTTTGAACTCAGCAAAGCACATTGTTAAAAATAGAACGTCCGATCTGACCCATCAGGAAGTTTTTAGACTGAAAAAACAAATGGTTAAGGTCAGAAAGGAGCTTGATTTTTAATCATCATGGACATTTTGTTTTTATTTCTTTTTTTTATCGCCAGTGCTTTTAACGTCCCCTTCCACATGGAGTCTTTTAGAGTGGGGACGTTGAATGTCAACGGCGCCAGGGTGGCAGAAAAAAGGGCTTTGGTGTTTGACACAGCAAGGAGGAAGAATATAGATGTACTTTTTCTACAAGAGACGCACAGCGACAGGCAAAATGAGCCGGACTGGGACAGAGAGTGGGAAGGACAGGTGGTCCTCAGCCACAATACCACTGCTAGTGGGGGTGTGGGGCTCCTGTTCTCCAGGACTTTTACTCCCACCTTGATAGAAGCGGAGTACGTAGAAAGAGGGAGATGTCTTTTAGTGAAGGCTTGTTTTGATGAGCGTGTCTTTGTTTTTATTAATATTTATGCACCGATTAACGGTACGGAGAGGAAGAGTTTTTTAGAGAAACTCAGCACCAGACTGAACTGCTGCGGCCCGGAGGATTTTTTAATCTTGGGTGGGGATGAGAGCGAGTTTTTAGACTGCAATCATGCAGAGCCTCATCCAGGTTCCCAGCACGCTCTGAGGCGGCTGGTCCACTCCCACGGCCTCGTGGATGTGTGGAGGAGGATGCACCCATTGAGTGCGTCCACAGAAAATTGAGGATATATTGAAATCCTCAAGTCTAAAAAAATGGCCTTAAAGGACCTGCTGGGTACCAAAGTGCAAGGCGCACTAGTCCGGTCACGGGCCCAGAACATCGTGGAGATGGATGCCCCTTCTAGCTTCTTCTTCGGCCTGGAGAAGCGGCACGGTCAGAGGAGGTTCATCCACTCCCTGCTCTCTGACACAGGGGAGGAGCTGACTGAGCCTGGCCGGCTGAGAGAGCGGGCAACTGGGTTTTATTCTTCCCTGTACTCGAGTGAGTACGAGGAAAGGGAAGAGCGTTTCGAGGAGTTCTGTGGAGAGCTGCCTCAGGTCTCAGGTGCCACGTGTGACCAACTGGACAGGCCGCTCCAAGAGTCGGAGCTGCACGCCACCCTGCAGAGAATGCAGGAACGGCGGGCTCCCAGCATCGCCGGCCTTACAGTTGAGTTTTACAAGGCATTCTGGGACATTTTAGCACCTGATCTCTTATCTGTTTTTAATGAAAGCCTGGTTTCAGGCTCCTTGCCAGTGTCCTGCCGCAGGGCCATCATAGCCCTGTTGCCAAAGAAGGGCAACAGGGCTATGATGAACTGGCGCCCCGTGTCCCTCCTCTACACCGACTATAAGATCCTGTCCAAGGTGTTCGCTTCCAGGCTGAGGGAGGCAATGGAGGAGGTCATCCACCGTGACCAAACTTACTGCGTACCCGATAGGTCCATGGTGGACAACGTCCATCTAATTCAGGACGTTTTGAAAACCTCCAGCCTTTTGGGACTGGACACTGGTCTGATTTCACTGGACCAGGAAAAGGCTTTTGACCGTGTTGAGCACTGCTTCCTGTGGAAATTAATGGAGAGGTTTGGGTTCCGCACGAGGTTCATTGCCAAGATCCAGGCGTTGTACGAAGGCATTGAGTGTGTACTAAAGTGCAACGGCAGTCTGTGTGCTCCCTTCAGGGCGCGTAGAGGTGTACGGCAGGGCTGCGCTCTGTCCGGGATGCTCTATGCGCTCTCCCTCGAACCCCTACTCTGCAAAATACGCTCGAGCGTCACTGGTTTGGTTTTACCCGGTTTTAACAGGAACGTTATTTTATCGGCCTATGCCGATGACGTCGATGTTATGACGCAGACCCAGAAGGACATAGAGCTTTTATCGCATCTGACAGATTCTTTTAATGCTCTGTCTTCTGGGTAAACTGGAGGAAAAGCGAGGCCCTTGCCATTGGTCAGTGGGCCGGCGGTCTCCCAGTCCTTCCCCAGAGTCTCTGCTGGAAGAGGGATGGGTTTAAATACCTAGGGGTCTTTTTAGGCAACGAAGGCGTAGAGAAGAGAAATTGGGAGGACATCCCAGCCAAAATAGAGGGGAAACTAAAGAAATGGAGATGGTTGCTCCCTCAGATGTCCTGCAGAGGCCGCGTCCTGGTGGTTAAAAACCTCATAGCCTCGCTGCTGTGGCACAGGTTAGCGTGCCTGGAGCCGCCACCAGGGCTGCTAAACCAGCTCCAGGCGAAGCTGGTGGAGTTTTTTTGGGGTCGTTGCTGGGGATCCAGTCCACCAGGGCAGTCCAGAGAGCTCTGGAGCTGTGGAAGAGGAGGCTGACTGCTGCAGAGAAGCTTCTCCTGGCCAGGTACCAAAGAGGGACCGAACCTGACCCAGAGGACCCCTTTCCGGATCTGCAGCTAATTCCTCAGCTCGGCGACGCTTCCGGCCCGCTGCTGGAGAAGGCCCGGGAACTAGACCTCTGCACAGGTGACAAAAAAACTCTGTACCATGACTGTGTGAGAGTGATCTGCAGGAGAGGACTAAGCGACAGGACGCCTTCTGTGTGGAGCAGCAGGCTGGGTGGAGACGGAGCGGCTCCGTGCTGGAGAGTCCTGTACAAACCCCCGATCACAAAACGAACTGCTGACCTCCAATGGAGGATCTTGCACAGTACCATCGCCTGCAACGCTGTTGTCTGTCGTTTTAGCTCCGCTGTGTCAAACACCTGCCCGTTATGTGGCCACCCTGAGACAGTTTTTCATTTTTTTAGCGAGTGTGAGAGGCTCACGGGTTTCCTCACTCTTTTATCTCAGGTTTTTATTTTATTTAATGTCACCTTTTCTGAGAGGGTGTTCATTTATGGTGCAGGGTACCAGAAAAAAGCCCAGAGAAAGTGGCAGCTCCTCAACTTTGTTTCGGGCACACCAAAGCTGGCTATTTATGTGTCGCGCAGGAACAAGGTTGAGGAGCCTGCAGGTCAGGACACAGCCTCAGTCTGGCGCTGCAGAGGTTGTTGTTGAGGTTATTGTTGATAATTGCTGCTGTAACGAATTAATTTCCTATGTCTGGGATAAATAAAGTACTTCTGTTCTATTCTATTCTAATCCAGTTCTGAACTTGCTGGAGGCGATGAAGAAACTGGATACTCCTTTGAGGAGAGTTAAGTAGGTGTACTACTCTTTTCATTAGGAAAAGATAAGGACATTAGCATTTTTGCAGCTGACACAGGTATGTGCACAGTTGTACTTAACACCCAAGATTATGATACCAAAATACTCAACTTCCTGGGCAACACTAACACATACGATAAATTCAAACGGGATCCCACCAGCTCGTACAAGAAGAAGGTAATAAAAGAACTTCAGAAACTGGAATAGGACCAAGTCTTTGGCAGACCACAATGCTACCGTCTATATCCAGGAGAGGCCATCCGTTGCATTTACTGATTGCCAAAGATCCATCAACAATATACCGGTACTTGCTCTCTCTTTGTTGAGAATAATAAATACTTGCATATACAATGTGAAAATACCAAATATATAATATATAATATCAATATAAAAATATATATATAATACTAAATACTATGTAAAACACCATTGCCTGGCCAAAGAAAACGTGGCCACTAAATCACGCTTTTGCGAGTCTGACAATTATAAAAGTATATATTTACCAAAAAAAGTGAAATGTTTGTGCAACTGGGAACTGTCAGGATAACAGTTACTAAGACCAAGTGGTGGTGAAACTGGGAAGGGGATTTGGGTGGTTGTCCAGGCCTGCCTAACAACGTGATAGTGCGACGTAATGACGCAAAATACGGAAGTTAGATAGACACATGTGATATGACATTGAGTGAACACGAGAATAAAGAAATTAAACATTAAAGTAAACCAGGCAGTGCAACACCAACAACAACAACAGGATTTTAAAGATTTGTATTTTAAAACAAGATCATTTCAACGCAGTTCAGTTTCAATCTGTTCCGAACAGACTGAATCCGCCCAGGATTCAAAATTGGCATGACACATCGGCGGTACATGTGTGATGTCATGAGGCTTCATATACCACTATAAATGACTACAAAATTATCCCCAAGCACACATCACACTACACACAGGAGAAGTGATGGTGAACTCCAAAACCTAGGGAAGGACACACACAGAGGAAGGAAGGGGGGCCCACCACCCTGCTGGGCCTCAGCAACTGAAAGAAAAAATGGAGGTCAATACCTATTTAATAAAGATAAAAGAGTTAATGGTTAACACATTGACACATAAACAGGAAAAGGAAAAAAGAAAAAGAAAAATATAAAAACAGACATTAATGCCAGCCGGTCACAAAGGACATCCAAGAAACCAAAGAAACAGGTCAAAAGAAATCCATCAACCTAACATGAAATTAGTGACCAAAGGCTGGCAAAGAAAATTAATAACGAAATACATTTAAAATTCACTTAACTCTTCAAATCCATAAAAAAATAAAACAGAAATCAATGCAAACTGTCCACAAGCAAACAGTAAGAAATAAACAAAAGAAACAAAAGAAAACGAAGAGGCAAAACGGACCTGGGCATCAAGGAGCAGAGAGAGAGAGAGAGAGAGAGAGAGAGAGAGAGGGAGAGGGAAGACGGGTGCTGTCCCACTTTATAGGATGCCCCCTAGAGGCCAAAATCGGTGGAACAACCTTCGATATGGGGCAGCGTTCATCCTGCTACATCATGTTTGGAGAACTGACAGACTTCTACTACCAGAGAGTTTCAAAAGTTCTCTTCAAACTGCATATATTTTGATCGATATGATGTATCGATCTTTAACTTGATCACCTTGGTGATCTGGTCTCAGATTGCAGCAGCTCAGTCTTCAGGTGAGTTCAGGTCTGAATGCTGAGCTGTGTCTGTAAATAGGAAGCCACAGACGTCCATTTGCAGACAGATTTATGTTATATCAGATACTCCAGCAGCTTTTCTCCTCCTGCTCTGCTTCCCTTTCGCTGCTCTGTTTGCTGCCCTGATGGCCTCGCTTTTCCACTGACGGCTTCAGAGCAGCGCTAACGTTCACGCTCGGGCCCTGACTTGGACTCCGGGAGGTGCTGAACATTTGCCATATTAGTCAGACTGACTTCAGTCTGCCGGGCTGTGAAATGAGGTTAAACCTGTCCTCAAGGCTCCCCAGGACAGGAGAGCGCACTTCCTTCCTTCCGTAGTCAAACATTCTGTCTTATTCGAGTTTAATAAAGTTTTCAAACCCCTTAATTTTATCAATATTAAACTGATATTGTTTTAAAGTTGCATAGAGGAATAACACCATGCTCTGATGTTGAATAAGACTGGGGGATTACTCCAGTAAACAGTCAGTGGTTCAAAATATATCTTTGGTATGCGAGTTTCACCAGTGCATCAGTGTCTGTCTGAGTCTGAACAGATACTTTATCGCCAGAGGCGCCGCAAAGGCTGCAGGTTGAAGTATGTGGAAAACAGGAGTGAAGAGCACTGGCCATTTCCAAAACCCGTAATTGCTGCTCAGTGTTGCAGACTTTATTTCCTAATAAATCATTGGAAATATCCTTCCATCAATGTAAAGAGCTGTAACCCTGGAATCTATACATCTGACGTTAGAAACAGATCTAAAGGAGAGGAAGGATGTAAAGGATCATCTCAGTGCTGATTAAACCTTGACAATGCGATCAGTCAAAGGGCTGCAGCAGGACTCGTTATTGATCAGCCGTCCACAGAGGAGTTTTAACCACTGCAGATTCACGTTGGGTTGCCATCGATCTGCCCTTAAGCGCTGTTTATTGATGCTGAGGGTGCGGAGGGCAGCTGAGTTATGTGTATGAGTGACAGATCACAGGCCCAGAATTCCAGCCTAACTTACTCCGTCTGATTTTATCGGGAGGCAGACTGAGGCCACCGAGCTAGAATCACAGTCCTGTGTCTCCTGGAGCTGGTTAATTCAATGCGATTTGATTCAATTCAATTATATTTTAAGTGCCAATTCATAACAGAGTTATCTCAAGACACTTTACAGGTCTGTAAACAACACATTTAAAAAAAAAGAGAGAGAGAGAGACAGAGAAACAGGTCCCAGGCAGAAAACCTCACACTGAGTAAGCCATTTGTGACAGTGGCGAGGAAAAACTTCCCTTCAACAGGCAGAAACCTCGAGCAGAACCAGACTCAGTGTGGACGGCCATCTGCTGCAACCACCTGAGAGGGAGAGGAGGAGAGGAGAGACAGGGAGATGGAGAGAGAAAGGAGAGGGGGAGATGGAGAGACAGAGCGGATAGAGAGATGAGTGAGCAGGAGCAGCAGGATCCAGGCAGGGGCCCTGGAGAGGGTTCTGGATCCAGCAGCAGTACCAGGCCTCAGGAGGGTGGGGGTAGGAGATCCAGCAACATGCTCCGGAAGTGCTGTGAAAAGATGGGGCACAAGAGCTCCAGGGAGAGGGCGGGTTAATGCTGTACCGGGCATGATGAGTGAGCCCCCCCCTGCTCTGAAAGCTCGTTGTCTAAGGATCTCCCCCAGCAATCTAAACCTAAAACAGCCTAACTAGGTTGGTCCAGGCAGAGTCTGAACAGTCCCAACTACAGGCTTTGTCAAAAACGAGGGTTTTAAGGTTTGAGGGTTTTAAATCTACTCTTAACTAATCTTCCTCATTCTGTCCAACCTTCTCGGGCCGCAGTTTCAGGAGCGGCTGATTGTGAGCATCAGAGGCTCTGCCAGGGCTGGAACCCTGCTGGGCTTCGGTCTCCTCTCCCCTGGGATCCCACATTCCTTAGTCAAAGTGTTTGTCTCCACAGCGAAGAGAAGCAGAGAAGCTTCAGGATTGCCTGCCTGCAGGATTATGGCACTAAGCACTGGGTTCCCACCTCTGCTTTAGGCTGAGCAACATTCAGGAGACCTTGTGAAAACCAGAACTAATTAACGGAAAACCAGACAAACCAGTAGCACCTGGACCGAAACTACAAGCAGCGGGACAAGACACAAAACCAAAGGCAGGAATTCTTCCATTTTTCTCTCATCTTTAGCCATTAGCAAATGATTTTCAGGCAGGAGGAGTTAAAACAGCCCTGAAGCGTAACTGTCTGTGCAGCACGTGGATCATGTCAGGTGACTTCAGCGGCGCCTCTGGCTGTGAGAGGAGGAAGTCATGAAAAACCCAGCTGCGGAGGAAAGAATCGCATTTTCAGGTGGTGACAGCAGTTGGCACCCGTTGAGAAGTGGAAAATGCATTTTCCAGGTGTTTCTGCGTGGAATTGAAAAAGTAAACATGTGCAGCGACAGTAATAACAGTAGTAATAACACTAATGAACATGATGCAGGTGGTGGAGGTGCTAATCTTTCCTGATCTTTATGGCTGCGATGAGCCACGTTGCAAAACCTAGATGTGCGATTGAGGTGATTAGCTGAATTAGTAGCTTGCTGATCGTGCACCAGAAGGTGTGTGTGTGTGTGTGTGTGTGGCAGAGAGTGGTCTTGATGAAACAGGGTCCACATCCAAATATTGACTCCATTTTCAGACTGCACGCCATTTCAATTACCGCAGCTGCGGCTCAACAAACCATTGTCTCCATCACATTTCCATATTTACAAAGTCGTTTCCTCATAGATGGATTCATTCTCTCTGCCTGTGAGGGGCTGAAATTTTATAATAACCTTCGACCGAGGGACATGAGAGCATGGAGGGGGGCTGTAAAATGTGAATGGAGTGAGAGAAAACAGGCTTGTCTGTCTGCTTTTCCTTTGATTCTGCTCTTTGATTCTCTACTTTCTGGTTCTTTTCACTCTAATGAGTTTTTCTGGGCAAAAAAACATTTCCACCTTTTTAAATCATTGTCTGTCCCACGGTTATTGTGATGTTCAATGGTTTCTCTCTGGTGTGTTCTACTTTTCTAATATGGCCTTCTGACACAGCCAGAGGTTTGCATATGTGACGTATTTGTTCATTCGCGTCTCCCAACAGTAACGTTCTACTTACACATAAAAGATTTCAGGACACATTTGGTTGGTTTGCATTGCTTTTGCACAGGTTTGTAATGTTGTTGTTGTTTTTTTCTTTCTACAGCCTATATTAGTTGTGTCCTGCTGTGGTCTCTTATTATGCACATTATCGTGGGGAAACATTCTCGTTGATCAAACTTGTATTTGAATTGATCAGACTTATAGTTTAAAATGTATATTTGATTTGACAACAACACACGTTTCTGTTCTATCAACTGTTAACAGCTGTGGTTGTTATGAATGAGATTCTCCAGTAGAGGGCGATATTAAACTATGTCAATCCATAAAAACTTTTATGGATTTTTAGCAATTGGCTGTTTACCAAAACTGGCCTGGCATTTAAAAACAGTAATAATGCTGCTGCTTGTTTAAACTTCATTTCTAACAACATAGCTACCTTCAAGTGAAGCACGAGCTTCTCCATGTTTGAATTTCTTTTCCCTCCGGACTCTCGGGTGCCATGTGTGCTACCTCTGCAGCCTCTGACTGCTGATTGGTCAGACGCTGATCGTTGACAATCATCGTGACGGTGTGTGTGTGTGGTGTCAGATTACAGCTGCCTTGCACCTAAAGGTTCTTAACGTGCATCACACATTGCACACAGCTGCATCAATTACACAATTTGCACACATCTCTCAAAATGGAGCCCAACGCACAACGCGGGTTCTGCGTACACGGAGGCACCAAACATGCACATCAGGTTGTTTGGAGACTAGATTGTCTCTGGGTGTGAGAGGATTACATCTCACACCTCTCCCTGGTGCGTGACTGCCTGTTACCCAGGACCTGCTGGGATGGGCTGCAGCAGCCTCTGTGATCATCATTAAGAATAAATCTGTTCAAATAAGTGATTTAAAAGGGAATGGATGCATGCAGAACTCACTATAAACCTTGAAGAGGTCGATTAGCAATGTCATCTTCGTAATATGATGCAAACTCGTAACCCAGAGGAAAAACATGCTTTTAAAGGGAACACTTTACATCCAGGAGGTCTTGAATAGCAGCTCAGCTAACATTCTCCTCTCGCCAGCTTCTGAAGCTGGCTTTGCATGGCAGCTCATTTCAGCTCCATTCACAGAGGCACTTGAAGAAGAGCCCGTTCCTCTCCTCCAGCCCCGCTGCTCTGTGGGTAGTCCACAGAGGACGCTCTTCAAACAAGCAGGCACAAACAGGACACACCCCCGATTTGACAACTGAGAAGAATGTGAAAAATAGCAGTTACCAGCTAACTGTAGAGCTTGGAGAGTCAGCATGTGAGGATCATCGTTTGCTTTCGAAAACAAGACCCTTTGATGATTGTTTCTTTTCTTTGGTGCAGCCGTGGATTTAATGCAGTTGCATTGCAGGTTGTGTTCTTCTCTTTGTTTACTGGAATGTTGTTTCTTCCTGTCCGGCTCTCTAGCAGAGGAAAAAAACAACACCAGAGCAACACAATCACAATCAATGTTGTGCAACCTAAAGTATTATTCCTTTTAAACATAGAGGCTTTGTCCACTTTTTGTCCACTTTTCTTTAGCAGATTATCAGAACTGGTCCCATCTGATCAGAACTGTGATCGCACTAAAATCTGTATAACAACTGACCATCCAAAGAAATAATTCCTGTCAGGAAGGCAGGCCATTCGTGGGAAACATTATGGATTAAAAAAAGAATATTACCCTGGTGGGTTGAGAAAGAAGCAAAGGAGAAAGGTAAGGCCTTTGTTGTGAGATGGGATGGATGGAGGGCACTGCCACGGTGCCTTGTTAACAAGTTTGCTTGTTATTTTTCCTGCTTGCTTGCTCAGCTCGCCCGGGGTGAACGTTAGCTAGCTCGACGCATCACCTCCCAGATCGCCCATCACACCAGTGAACCTTTCCATCTGCATTTTTCATTTTGATTGGCTTTTATTTTTAATGTTCAATAACGACTAATGTGCCACTGGAGCACGAGAGCTGGGTCTTTTCTCTCCGTGTGGCCACAATCAAATTTGGGCTCCATATTTTAAAACGGAGGCAGGTGTGTCCACGAACGCAGCCGTGCTCAGCTGACACGCTTTAAAGAGGGAGAAAGGTTGACTGCTCCTGCTGACACGCAGCTTTTGCTGTTCGCTAATGAGAACGTCGGCACGGAGCGAGCATGCTTGTAGGCTCAACAGCTGCTATCAGCAAGCACAGCAGCAGTTAGCCTGCCAGCCTCCACGCTGCTCTGTAACCGAGATAACGAGCTCTTTCACCACTAACACCAATTTTGAGAGTTTCACTTTTTTCCCCCCCAAGGAAAGGAAACAATTTAAAAGACTCCCAGCATCCATCCTGCGTGAGATGGATTCACGACACACATCTGAAGCATCATAGCAGGAAAGGTGTGTTAAAAAGAGGTAAATTCCACACAGAGAGGCTCCCGCTAATGTGGACTATCTTTCAGCCTCCATTAATGGAACCGGGCCACGCTTCCGCTGGAACTCTGGATGAAAAAGGAAATATTTTTCTGAGACGCCGCCTGGTTCGGTCCCGTTGGATATGATAATGTAGGGCAATATAGCTCAGCTCAGAGTCACGGCTGAAAGGCCTGACAGAGGTCAGCAAATGCATCCAGGTGACGTCTCCATTCTGACCCTATAGATGACCTTTCTGACAAAAATACAACCATTTCATCAGCTGAACCCTCCATCCATGCGTCACCACCATCTCACAGGCTGCTTTTTTCGCCTGTTTCCTTCTGAGTTGCTAAGAAAAGCCGTTTTTT
>BJFM01002925.1:15094-28274 GCA_016586285.1 Arothron firmamentum
TAATTGAAAAAATACAATGTTTGACAGAGAAGGGCAACAACACAGATTTAAAACAGCCCCAGCAGGGCAGGTCTGAACACCGTCAGAGTAGCACCATTCATCTGGGAGCAGCCTCTGTACAGGGAAACCAGCCTGCACACCCTGAAATAAGGTTCTGCAGCTTAAAACCAGCCTCTCCTCCCTGAAACTCGCCTCTTGCAGGCAAAGCAAGGCAGCCTTATTTGTTCATACGCAAGGCAACTCAATGTGCTTTACATAAAAACATTTAAATGTTACAGCAAACTTTACGATTAAAATAATTTGGACTTAAGAAATACGGAACAAAAGGTCCAGTGTGGTTAAGGTACTGAAAGACAAGTCTGATCTGAGCACACAAAAAAAGAAACACCTTCAACCTGAAACTTCCAGGTGGAGCTGATTTCAGATCTGTGTACAGTTTTCTCCATTTCTGTTCAGCATAAAAGTTAAATGCTGCTTCGCCATGTTTGGTCTGAGCTCTGGGCTCAACTAGCTGACCTGTAACCGAGGAAGAGGATCTCAGAGCTCTACACAGTTCATATTCCAACAAGAAGTCACTGTTGTGACCAAGCTGTGGATTTTAAAAGTCCATTCTATACTGGCCTGGAAGCCAGTTAAGGACTTCAGGACCAGGCTAATGTGTTCTGATGGTTTTGTTTTGGTCAGAACTTTAGCTGAATCCGGTCAGAAGGCCGGTACAGTAGTCCAGCCTGCTGGAAATGAAAGGATCTGGTTTTCCTGGTCCTTTAGAGACCTAAAGCCTTTAGTCTGGACATGTTTTTGAGCCGTTTTGGTCCGTGATTGGACGTGAGCGCTGAAGGTCAGATCTCCGCTCACCCAGGTTTCAGGCCTTTGGTTTGGTCCTGATTTAGTTGCAGGAAACGTTCCGATGGTTAAGTAACTGTTTAGAGTCTAAACAGTTACTTGGGGACCCCGTTGGCCCCGGGTTGTCTGGGAAAAGTGGTGGATACATTTCTGTCTTATCAGCATCAGTGATAACCTGCATTTGTTTTCTGCAGGATAAGGCTGAGAGGCAGCAAATTGAGATGAAACACCAGAACAACACTGAAGACGTGTGTGTGTGTGTGTGTGTGTGTGAGTGTCAGTGTTGTGGAAAGTGAGCTCAGCACCCTGACAGCCTAATGGAAAAAGTTGTTTGTCAGTCTGTTTAAACTGGAGCAGAAGCTGCAGAACCCCCCCCCAGACTGGAGAGGCCAGGTGGGGGGGCGGGTGGGGGTCGAGGGCTGAGCTGCACAGCTGATGAATCTCTTCATCTATCCTAAAGCATTAGAGGATCTGGACTGGCAGGTGTGTTCTGGGGCATCTTCCATGAAGCTCCTCTTTGTTAGCTGATGTGGGAGTGTGTTTAGCTTTTTCCTGCTTCCACAGTTTTGTTGCTGTGTATTTTGTCAGAGGTCTTCGTCTGGAAGACACCCTGCATTTCATTTTAATCATCAAGCGCTGGTGGAGAGCTTTTGCTGCTGCGTTGAGCTTCTAATTCCTCCGTCAGCCTCCATTTGTGAATAAAAGTGTCTTCCCTCAGTTCACAATCGCTCATTCAGCCTGGCTGGAAAACTGATTGGAGCCTGAAGCTGAAGTGCAGCGGTCCGGCCATTATGGAGCAGTAAAAGTGTGCTGAGCTGCACAGTAACGGCTGAGCACTTTACGGTTTGGCGAGGGGCTGTGTGGAGCACCCTCGAGAGAAGCGTTTAACCTTTAACTGCTTGCCTTAATGTCTCTGGTCCCAGGCTGAAGCTCCGCGGAGCTCTGCTGCCTCCGACTGGGAGAGCTGACAACAGCACGGCCCAAACGATGCACCGGCCACGTTCTGCTGTTCTTCCATCTCACTTCTTTCCTCTCAAGGGTTTATCTGAGCTGTCTGTGAGTCAGGGTGCAAATGTGGACGGAAGCTGATCAATCAATCAATCAATCAACCAATCTTTATTTATATAGCGTCTAATACAATCAAAATTGTTTCAAGGCGCTTTCCAGAATCCCAGGGCCAGACCCCAGACAAGCAACAGTGGCAAGGAAAAACTCCCCTTTAACGGGAAGAAACCTTGAGCAGGACCAGGCTCATGTAGGGGGACCCTCCTGATCACCGACAACATCCAGCAGTTCAGTTAACAGAGAGGAGAAAATGGCTGGGAGCATGTTGGCAAAGAGACGATCAGATGAGGAGGAACGAACACACCAACACTCTGGTGGAAGCTCCAGAAAACACCTGACAGGAAATCCTCTTGAAAAACAGATTCCGAAGGTGCTCATGCCACTCTGCTGTTCCGGACCAGGACCCAGGACTGGTTCCAGTGGAGCACCACTGGAGGTAGACTCATCACAGAGTAGCAGATGTTGTTGTTGTTGTCAGCAAAGGCTTCCATAAAACCAAACCAGAGGGATGTGACATTATTCGTCTATTTGCATCTGTCGTTACCATGGGGACTGAAACATTGTGAGTAAATGAATGTGAACTTGGACGTGAGGATTCAGGGATGAACATCAGTGTGGCTGGTGGCAAAGATCAAAGCCAGAAATCCTGCTCTTCATTTGAAAGAATGAAATGAAATGAAGACTTCCAGCAGACTCGTGTCTCTTCTCCTGAACCGCAGCGAACCACTCGTGGGTCAGCGATGCCTCCTGGCCTTCCATGAGACCAGCTCAACCGTCCCAGTACGTGCCTGTAACTTTACTGGGACGGTTGACATACGGGACAGGTCACATGACAGTAATGGGGGCATGGAAGGGAGTTGGGCTTGGTCCTGCTCACAGTTGCTGTTGCTGAGTCACTGGAGTCAGGCCCAGCGTAGTTTTCCACGCCTCTTCGGTGTTACTGACTCACAAATATACGAAAGAACTTCCCACAGACAGTGAGTCACTGCCGGGATCAGGTCAGAGTATCTATGTATTCCACAGGAATAACGGCACTCTCCTCTCAGGAGGGCTTCATAACATGGCCGGCTGCTACACACCAACCCACACCCACACGCACAGAAGAAAGAAGTGCGTTTTGCTTGTGTTGAGTATTAAAAACAAAAAAGAACCGACTGTTCTGGCATTAATTACCTAATCTTTCCTACAAAATGGATGTTCTGGACTTTTCAGCCCGTTCTTGTCGACACAAAAACTCCTTGAACATTTCCTTCCAAAACTTCAAATTCACTCCTAATTAAAAACACCGAAATTGTATACTTTAAGAACAAGAAAACAGGTGTTAGAAAGAGAACACACTGGCTCGTTCTTCCAGGGGAAAGTTTAATCTGCGTGGAAGTCAACATGGTGCTGCCGTGGCGAGCGCAGCTGAGATGACAGTCAGCACGAGGTGTGAACAAACTGCAAGGGAGGCTGCTCGATCTACACACGTCAATGTGGAACACAGCAGTAATGTCACAGTAACGCATTAACATGTTACAGCTGAGGCAAGCGCACAGCCTTGGAAACCAAAATCCACTAAGCGGTGCGAGGAGGCTCATCAATATCCCGGCTTCCTGTGTTTTATGAGCCGTGTGGAATCACTTTAATAGGAGCAGCGGAAATCAGTGGAAAATCTGAAGTCTAAATCTGGATGTTTACAGCAAAAGAAAGCATTCTGCCACACACCTAAGTGACCGAGGGAATCATTTCTGATATTAGATTCCAGCGCTATTTAGAGCCCTCTAAATCCAAATGACTGAGGAGGGAACAGTTCCCCGGAGCTCGACTCTCATCACTATAAATGGTGCTGGGTTAGGTTTTGGATTACAGTTTGGGGGTGAGATTCCTGCAACACGCCAGAAATGGGTTTTCTGAAGTCTTTATAAAAGGGTTTCACATTTGCTAAAAGAGCTATATGATCACAGTTAGCTGAAAGCTTTCAGTAACGTCAACAGAATCTCCATCAACACTGAGATGCGTCCAGCCGCCAATTCTGTAGGAACCGTTCATTACACAGTGACGGGACACGCCAGTGTCATGCAAATTCTGCAAGTGGAAGTCTTTGTGATTCTGTGGCAGTGAAAAGCAAACTTCATCTTGTTGGGCGAGTCTCATTCAGCAGGCTCACATACTCGGTCAAACACCCGCCATCAACAGGAGGCCTTTACCACAGTCTTGTGGATGATTTATTCAAAAATATTCTACGTCAAAATGAAAATTGCATGAAATGGTTGACTTGCAACAGAATGTCAACAGACCAGCACCTGTCATTAAACGTGTTAGTGATGCATACATAAGGCTGACACACAAATGCATTTACTCTTTTCGGAAATTAAGGTGTAGAACCAAAGTGATCTGTGTGTAACACAAAGCATGAACCTAACCATTTAGCAGATATGACATGAGCATTCTGTTGACTTGAATTTCTCTCCTCTAAACATCTAGGATGTTTTTCTCCAATAAAACTATTTTTTTTAAAAATGATCATCACGGTGCAATAAATTAAGAAGAGTTATCCACCCTAGTTACACCCTCCCACACGGTCTCTGCTTGTTTCATGCTGACCTGAGATCAACTCTGACTAGGGGTCACTGGACTGGATTATCGAACTCATTGCTGCTGTACAATAGTCTCCCAGCAGGGGGCGCCAATATACTGCTCCAAGAAGCTTTGAGACAACATTCAAAGGTTTGTCAAAACTATTGAGGATGATTCTCGGGTTGTTTTTTTTTTTAATGCACAAGACAATTCTACTCCAGGGTTTCATCATTTTAGGTGAAGTTGACACTGGTTAGACATTAAAGTTTCACTCCTTGTTTTAGGGCATACTGCCAACCGATCACCAAGCATCCTGCTGTGGCTCTTCTGTCCCTCTGAGGGATGTAGCTCACATCTCAGACTGCTACATCATGGAACACAGGCTCGCCCGGTAATTGACTTTGTTAAGTAAAGAAGGAAAGTTATTGAGGTTGTACAAGAAATATTGAGTCATACTTCTTTGCTTCTTTTCTGTCCACTGAAGATTTACAGGACGTGCTCAACAGGAAGCATGCATTTTGGTGTTGATGTGATAATAATTCCACTTGCATTTAGTGGAAATGGCAGGAAAAAAAGTGTGAAGAGACCCTGGTCTCAAATCCACTTGTTGTTCAAACTGACACGTGTGACTGGTCTCTCAAAGTTTCCAAATGCTCAGAGCTGCATGAAATAGACAACCTCACCAGAAAATCCACTCCAGTCAACTGAAATAGTATTTGCGAGGGGCAAGTGGCCAAAACTGGACAAAAAATGCTAATGTGGCTGTGATTTCACTATGGAAGTGACTTCTCTACTCTGCTAAACCAGAACATAATTCTCAGTGACTGTAAAGACCTCCCCGACTGCTGTGCTGCAGGCATGGAATGCTACTTTGCATAAACGCTAAAAGTTTCCTAAGGTAACCGTGGGTCACAGTCACCTCCTGTAAAGTGCAGCAATGTAGCCTAATGATGGGATGACTGGGCGGATGTAGCAGAGACCCCCCCACTGTTCTTCTAAATCTATACTCCTCTTCCATCTCTGGAAATAACTTATATTTCTCAGCATTTGTAATATTTAACGTTACACACGAGGCCCACAGATGTAACAGACATGGGTGCTTTGACACCCATAGCAAAGGTGAAAAAGATCAATGGATGTATCTCCAGGAACAAGTCCGAGAACCTGGGGGCTGATGTGTTAGTGTAACAGAACCTCTCACAGCCGACTCCTCAGACAGTTCAGAGAGAAAGACCATCTCCCCAAGTCAGGCGTTCCATCCATCACACAGGCCAAGGTCAAAGTCCCGAGCCGTCAGGCCTGAAGATACACCAGAAACAGGAAGGCGAGTCCTCTCCAGCCTGGGAGCTTTATGGTTCTGCTGTTGGCACACTCCATCCATGAAGAAAACCAGGCTACTCCAACAGAAACGCACCCAAATTTGTCTCTTTCATCTCGCGTTTTAAAAAGCATCCTCACGTGCAGACAGGCGTCTCTTGGAGGCACGAGAGTTGTGAAATGAGGCATCCATCACAGTACGACGAGAAGTGTTTCAGCGCACATGTGTTTGCATGTATGTTTGCATCAAGGCTGCAGTGGCAGTGTTACCATATGTGGGATTCACAGTGAGTCATTTTAATGACACCCACTCCTCCACCCAGTCGGCGATAGTTCATCCCTCCGTACAACCTGGGAACATGGATAAGGAAATTCAAATGTGGGGACAATTGATGCACCTTAAAAATGTAAATAACTCTGTTTGTCTGGATTAGCAACACTGTGTTGTCGTTTTCATTGTCCAGTATCGTCGAGTGGCAAGCATGTGTCACGCTTAACAGACATCAAAGACACGGATCACTACAGGCGCGATACAGTGCAAAGTTCTATTTTAGCATCACAGAATCTTCAATCTGTGAATGAAAAATCTAATTCAAACATAAAAGATGAAGATGACACCATCGTTTAACATCATCGTATAACATCATCGTTTAACAAATGAGCGCCTTACCTCCATGTGTTGGCATCAGGGTCATAGACCTCGATAGTTTTCAGATATGTTGTTCCATCAAAACCCCCCACTGCCATCAGCTGACCGTTCACCACAGCTAAGCCCACCTACACACACACACACACACACACACACACACACACAATTCAAATGAATCTGAACCTTTCCTCCAAATCCTGAACATACAAAGAACAAAAGTAAAACTTTAGTATAATTACTTCAAGCACATCTACTTATTGGCAACAACCTCAAGTAGTAGCCATGACAACGACACACTCACCCCACTCCGTCTGGAGGTCATAGCCACCACAGGAGACCACTGGTTGGTCCTGGGGTTGTAACGCTCGGCGCTGCTCAGCTCCGTGGTGTCATCTCTGCCTCCAACAGAGTAAATCATGTCCTGATAGACGGCACAGCCGAGGTGCTTCCTCCTCGTTCCCATCGGGGACACTGTGTGCCAGCGGTTCTCTTGAGGGTTGTAACGTTCCACTGAAGAAAGAAAGACGTAGAAAAAGAACATGAATATTTGGATCAACACATGCATTTCTGAACAAAAATTTGTTTTTGGGGATCACGTCATCGCTGCATTACAGCACCATACCTGTATTCAAAGGCGACGTCCCGTCAGACCCTCCTACAGCATACAAGAAGCCCCCCAGCACAGCCACAGCAACGCCCAACCTCCTGGTACTCATGGAAGCCACACGAGTCCATTTGTTCTCCTTGGGATCATATCTACAAAGAAAAGACGAGCCTTCTCTGTGACAACAGTTCAATATGTTTAATTCACAAAGCTGTTCTTGTGGTTGAACTTTCCCAAGAAATGGAGCAGAGAGACAACAGTCGGTTTCATTTCTGTTGGGATAACAAACAAAATCTGATGTGAGAGGTTGATGATACAGACACAGGCTGAGCAAAACCCCGGCAGTATCAGCCTGTCTGCCATCTTTATTTAGACAGAAGAAAACAATGACGCAAGAACATTTGCTCAACAGTAAACCGCTGTTCCACAAGTGAAACACATTAAAAACATGACTGACAACTACAATATCACGTTTAATCCATTTTATGAGTCAAGATACTATCCTGCTCAGATGATAAAATTGTTATCACCATCATCAATAATATACTGTATATTAAGTTATATATATTAACTTCAAGGTTATTACTACATTCATTGTTGTCATAAAAACCGTTGTCAGGAGTCATAAAAACCAACCCATGTGAATATTTGTTTTTTTCTGCTCACATTTATTTCTCTTTGCACAAGGTGTGTATTTAGTATTTTGCACCATATAGTTTCTATTGGTTTAACATAATTATTGTGTTTATTATTATTGTTATTATTTTTAGCAGTAGCAGTAGTAGTGGGTCTTTTATTTTTTTATTCTAAAATTCCTTGTATTTTTGAGCGTTCTGGACCCAATAAAGATTTTTCTGATGCTACTAGGTCAGTTATTTGGAGGTGATGTAACACAGGGAAATGGTGAAGAGTGGAGATAGACATTCTGACTGATACCTTTCTACAATGTTGAGGCATGAAACCCCATCCTGCCCTCCTACGGCATACAGGTAGCCACCAAGCACAGCCACTCCCACACTGGTACGACAGGTACTGGTGGGGGCCACATCGCTGCTCCACTGATTGGTTTTAGGATCATATCTGAAACAGGAAAGATGGAAGGTGGGGAAGTGCTTTTATCCTACTCAGAAATACAGAGGCTGAGCAGCAGAATGAAATTATTCACCTCTCCACAGAGTTGAGGTACGAGGAACCGTCGTGACCTCCCACAGCATACAGCAAGTCATCAAGGACACTGACACCTACTCCACACCGCCGCTTACTCATTGATGCCACCATTCGCCATTCGTTAGTCTGTGGATCGTAGCGTTCTACGCTGGAAATGGCATCACCGCTGCACCAGCCACCGACTAGGAGACAAGGAGGGCATCAGCAGAAAGGAAACCACTGGAAACTTTGACACAGATAATCTCAGCTCTGCAGTTCTGAGACCAGGAAGGTTTTGAATCACGCCGACCTGCAAACAGGACCTCTCCACAGCGGATTGGCTTCCTGGGCCTGGTTCTGGGTCCCTGCATTAGTGGCCTTTCTTGCGGCAGCAACAGGTAATTCTTGGCTTCGTCAACCAAATCTCTGAAAAACAACGTCGACTTTAGTGTTGAGAGACTGCCGGTATTTTCTCTTCCAGGGTTCGAGAGCCAGGAGAAGGATGATCCTGAGAACTGAAAGAACGGTGCATCATTTGACTTCTAGGAAACCAAAAACTTCTGAACCCACCTGCACTCTTCATCACCTTTAATGAGAGGGTCTGACCCAACGGTGCCCACCAGGAACTTGGGGCTGAGAAGTGGCAGACGGACATGCTGCAGCACCTGCAGATCCGATAGAACCCATTACATCACACAGCGGAGGTCTCTTTCGTTTCTCCACCATGTACCGGAGCCAGAACTGGTGACGGAAGCAACGCATGTTACTTCAGCTGACCTGAGGGAGCTGTGGTCGGCGTTCCTGGATGCTGTACTTGACCCAGGCCATCACAGCGTTAAAAACCTGCTCCTCACTCCGGACGTTGAGCTCATCGCTGGAAATTATATCAATCAACTGATTGGCAGGCAGCAGCATGAATTCTTCACTTTCCATGACCTGTGAGATCAGAGCAGTGTGTCAGCAGCCCTGCCAGGTGGAAAGTGTGCTACATGCTAATGTCAGTTATTCCATCAAACATCTGACACACATTTTTAAGATAATACATGAAAAATACACAACAAATATGACTTTTAGAGGGAACACAGAAAGAAATACAGTACAACTTTCTTAACCTCCTGAAAGTTGTGTTGGGTGAACTTGTCAGCAATGCGGAGCAGCTCGCGACAGGAGTGTGTGTCAGCGAAGGCCCTGATTCCCAGACAGTTGGAAGGATCGAGCTGTCTCTTCAGGAATTCACAGCAGGCCTCCTGAATCTCAGCCAGCTGGAGAAGGCAAGCAGCAGGAAGTAGCGTCTGGACGTTTCCCTCCTCAACAGTCACCTGGGGATGGAGGAGACACTCTTCACCTGAGATCATTTCTAGTGCCAATCATTCTTACTCTGCTATTCTTCCTGCTGATCAACGGCTATTGTTCTTAACCCCCTCCTCAGAATTGGCCCTACTGACAGGAACCATCTTTGCTGCATTATCTCCATGCTTTTAAACACCCAAACTGAAAACAGTCTTTCCTTCACAGATATATAGCACATACTGTATATTATAAGTAAGTAAGTAAGTAAGTAAGTAAGTATGTTTAATTTATATTTTCTCATTAGAATATGACAAGACAATTTGAGTAAATAATATTCAGCCACTGTTCAGGACAACTTTTCTGCATGTGTTCGTCAGATTAAAAGGTGATCGTTGCTGAAACTGAGTAAAATTTAAGATTCATTCACTCAGTGAACAATGCACAGGCTTTCATTGCAATTTATTTCAGCTTATGCGTTTTCTATCTTGTTTGCAATAAACTGAAATTTGTAAAAACCTTGGGTAGTTACCTGTGACGTGTAAGCAAAGTCAATAAGCAGCTCCATGGCTCGCTCATCAATATCCCGGATAACCACTTCAGTCTGTCTGCTCTCTGCCAGCTCTCCAGTAAACATTGCCCTGAACAGGACATGGGGGAAAAAAACCCTGTTATTACTATTATTATTGCACCAAATTCGTGAGTAAGACAGAATAACCGCCCTTGGGTACCTGAAGTAGGGGCTGCAGGCCGACAGGATTACTCGGTGAGCATAAATCTTCTTGGCGCCCACCACCAGCACCACATCACAGAGCTCGCGGTGTTTCCTCAGCAGGTTGATCACCTCCAGGGTCTGCCGTGGGTGTTTGTCTGAGATGTACGGCATGCGTGCTGGCTGGGGGACCCCTTCAGGGAGCTTGTTAGGGTCCCCCAGAGTGCAGCGGCTGGTGATGTCCATTCCAGTGGTGTCTTGGCGTGCGCTGGTGGCCCTAAACATCAGCTTAACAGGTAACTGGCTGATCTTGAATGCAGTGAATTAAGTCCTTTCATCATTAACTTAATTCTAAAATTTTAAAATGATTTTCAGTATATAATTGAAGTTAACTTATTGTCAAAAGTGAGTAAAATAGATGGCGCAAATAAAATAGAACCTATTCGAAATCAGTGCTCCCAAAAGTGCTTAAATGTGAACCACGAATGTGACAGTATTAAAATATCAACATGAACTGCTTTTTTTTTTTTTTTTTTTAAATAATTTACTCTGGTGTTTAATATAGTTCTTGGGTTAAAAATTAAACATTTATCTTTACAAATTCTAACTTTGACATACAGCTGCTGTCCTTACACTCTCTGCTGTGGTGCTGACCGTTTTAAAGCAAGCTAAATTTGAAACTGTCTCTGATAAAACCACGCCTACGCTTGTCCAAGTTGCCTGGAAATGTGAGCAGGTCAACAGCTGGGTTGCATGTTCATACCAGGCCATTTTAAAAATGGTCCGGAAGGATTGAATAACATTGCAAGCTCTTTCCTGCTTCATTTTTTATAGTCAGGCACCAAAGAACATAAAAAACATATCAAAGCAATTGTCAAAAAGTTATATCTGTACCAAGTACAAAGTACGCAAATATAACTGAACCAGACAGGGAGAAAAGTATCATTCAACAGATGGAGCAAAGACACTTATTCTGAATAACTTTATGCAAAATCAAAGTAAGTATAGAGTAGAATTTATGATGACTATGTGAGGACATAGCAGGAATTCATCGACAATTAGAGGAATTTCCACAATGGACCTTTGGGTGGTGTTTGCGGCATCATCTAAATATTTCAATATTTAAAAAAATATTAACAGCCTACCTGCGCATTGGCTTTGCTTCCATACACTGAGCAACAATGTTGGGTCCCACACTTTAATGTTAACCTGAAAAGAAAACACAACTTATCACACCCCAGTCAAAGTGTCCATCCACTTTGTTGACTACAGCCGAGACACTCATTCACTGTAGCACGTAGGCAACCACAGAGCCTAACAAAGAAAAACAAATTTATTTCAATGACCCTGCCCAGCATGACAACTCTGCAATTTCTGTATACCGTGGATAACTTTTTCAAACACAAAAAACAAAAATTAAAAAAGAAATAAAAAATGCTCAGTCAATACTATTGCTTTTAAAAATTAAATAACAATTTTAATGTTTTTACTTCCTACGTTCGTTTCCCCAAAATATTTCTCCAGTTTTGTATTTTACAGTGGGTCAGCTATAAATAGCTATAGAACAATGCTAACTTGTCAGGATCTCTCAGACATGCTACATTAACTTTAAATTAATTTAATTAACGTTCAAGCAGTCGGAACCTGGTTTAAACTACATCCAGAGCATAACTTCAGCTATTTGTTGTGGTGTCCAGCAGATAGACAGATCCGGATGCGAAATCAGCTAGTTTAGTAGATTATCACAGTTTTAAATGATACCGGCACGGATTGAGCTCCAATGAACTTTGTCGGTGAATGTAAAAGTAACAAATGAGCCAAATATAGAGAGCGTGTTGATGTGGGCCACATTTTAAATGCACTAAATAAAATAATAATAACAAGAATAATATAAAAAATGGTAAGCTAACACGCTAGCAACAGAACACAAAGGATATTTGGGAAGCTGTTTGAAAAGATAGAAGTTCGGGATAGCATATAAAATAGAATATGCAAGTAACTCCCAAAAGAACACATTAGTGAAGATATACAGGATAAATTCGATGGAAAAGAAAAACAAATTAGCAGACATTTAGGGTTACTATGACCGCTTCCTATACCCGTCAGGTCAGAGAACACAGGCTAGAAACTGCGATGTTAACTAACTTAGAAGGATAAACATGACAACAAAATACAGACAAAAGAGGCAGACACATTAAATACTAACTTTACCTTATAATTCCATCCCGACGGCCCGAACAAGTCGCCCAGGTTGGGAATGTTTACAGTTTGGAATGATCGAAAGGCTGCTTCTCTACTGCCCTGTATGCGTATGCCACGCGACACGCGTAACTTCCGTGCACCGTCTTTTCAAAATAATTTTGAGATTACGTCATTATTTAAAAACTTCGATTTCAATAATGTAAACAAAGTTAGACATTCCTGTATTTCCCTAAATTTGGATGTCAGCAAATTTGTGCTTTTGTGAAATAGCTGTATTGTAAACAGACCACGCAGATTTGCGTGTCTTTATGTCATTTTTTTTTAAAGAATACCTGAATGCCTTAGTTTAACATTTGAATTCAATTGGTTGTTTTTCATACTGTTCCATCTCGTTATCACAGGCTTGTTTTAAGTTTCTTTTCAACTTGTTATATTTGTCACAAGAAAATACATTTTTTCCAGCTACATTTGGTCCTGTTTTCAGAAAATAGCCAAATATCAAGTGTCATTTTAGATAGATTTAGACTTGGTTAGACGTTTAGATTAGACGAAAACATAAGCATTTATTTTTTTAAATTTGTTTAGTTCAGATTTATATACAGGTATTTATTTCTCTTTTATATATCTACCGTGTAGGTTAGATTCAAGAGAAAATAGCAGTATAGTTTGGATATCTACTGGGATAACTGAGACCATGAGGGACATTTCGTACTGTCTCATATGCAAATGTGTGTCAGTATGACAAATATAGCTCCTTGAATTTTATTCAGACCATCACTCAAAATCTGCCCCCCCC
>BJFM01002925.1:35223-60321 GCA_016586285.1 Arothron firmamentum
TGTGTGTGTGTGTGTGTGTGTGTGTGTGTGTGTGTGTGTGTGTGTGTGTGTGTGTGTGTGTGTGTGTGTGTGTGTGTGTGTGTGTGTGTGTTTGTAAGATGGGGGGTCTTTGAGAAACTAATCCACTTTTCTTCACCGATTTGTAGGATTTTGGAAACCCTGAAACAGACCATATAACTGGGCTCTTTGGTGGGGGGGCATTAACTCTTGTTAAACATCAGCAATCCACCCTGATCAATGTTCTTGACACTCTTGACCTCTGTGTGAGCCTGGTTCACAACCCTACAACCGACACTTGTGCATTTATTACGTAGTGTTTTTCTTCATTTTCATCATTGTGTGATGTGTACGAGCACGTGACAGAAGATTCAAGGGATTCAAGATGTCACAAGACTGCAGTCATGAGTTCTTGTCGCAGAAATGGAAAGGTGCTTGAGTGGAGAGGCACTCTGTGGACACCTGCTCTTCCTCCTCATCAGACAAGTGGGTGATTTTACTGTCGCTCCTGTTAGAGTAAGAACCACTTTATCACTCATGTACCAAGAGTATGCATCTTGATTCTGAATCTGGCGGTACTACGGTATCAGACCTTCAGGGTTAATGCACGTTAACTGGAAACTGTGTGTACACAGCGAGAGTGATGAATGGCTACAAAGTTATCCAGGATTTAACTACCTCAAGTCTCCAGAGTTTCAGTCTAATCAAATAAAGGTCCCATCTGAGTCCAAGTCACCAAATGACAATCCAGGTTAAATCATCCAAGTTCATGTCCTGAGTCAATGAACATAACTGTCATCTTCACCATCACCGAGAACAAACATGACTTTCTAGAGGTCCAGTGACGGAGTCAGAGACCCGGGTAGAATGGACCCGGTAGATGTGATGGGAAGCAGATGGTGAAATCTGAAAATAGAGACAGAGATGGTGAAATGAAGAGTCTTAACTGGTGAGAGAAACAGTTTGTGGTTGGGAGGCTCTTACATGAGGCATCTTGTCCAGGGATGGGGGGCTGGGACTGGAGGAAGAGGGGGGATAATCCACAATGTTCTGAGAAGTGTAGCTGCATTCATTACGTTAGAGGTCATTTTTGCCTAGTCATTAACATTTTAACTTGTCATGTATTCAGAGCAGGCCTCAGTGTGTCTGTCCTGACATGCTTCCATGGTTCCAGACAGCTCAACAAATGACAGCTGTTTAGTTCATCATTTACATCACTGTCATCGTTGTCGTCATCATCATCATCATCATCATCATCATCATCATCACCAACTCCCTCTTCTTCATCCCCTAATTAGCTGCAGCAGTAGTGCTGCTTAAAACACACAAACCAAAATCCCTTATTAGTATGTCACCATGACAACTCAAACATTTGCATCAATAATTTTATCACCTTCTTCGCCAAGATGTTTCTAAGAAAGTTACAAGCTGAACTCAGATCAGTCTTTCTGTAGTATGACATTATGAGCATGTGATGCCACTGTGTATCCAGATGTTGTGGAATTATTTAGGTTTCAAGGTTTACTCTTACTAAACATTACAAAGTGTAATAAGAAAAGTCCATTTTCTGCCTGCTGACCTGTACAGCTGCACATGCATTGCTGTGATATCAGGCTTCGTGATGCCGTGTTTGTCAGTGGGTTTGGTTTCCCCCCTCAACCAAAAACATCCCAGGATGCAGAAAAACATGCCGTTGTTTGTGCTCTTAAAACCCAGTTGCTTCTGGTTTAGCTTGGAAAAAAATCATCCTTATCTCAGGGTCCTGGAAGTGTCACACTATGGGTGTGTCGCTCTGCGTTAAAGTCAGCGTGCACGCACATGTGTGTGAATAAGAATGATACTCATCACAAACTCACGTTTCAATCCCTCATTGTAATTGTAAATGGTTATCAACATCCACACACACACACACACGCACGCGCACACACACACACACACACACACACACACACACACTCTCTCTCTCTCTCTCTCTCTCTCTCTCTCTCTCTACTCTGAGAGTTTGAGAGGAATGATGTGTTTGTTTAGTAAGTGAGTGGAGAAACCCTCTTAGAAGCCAACATTTCAAACGTTCTGTATATCTGTAATGAAATGTATCCATTTATATGACTGAAGTATAAACATTGTCCTTGTGGCTTCAGTGCAAAAACAATAACACTACAGCAATAATATGTCTCCAATAATCCTGACATGACGAGAGCTAATCCTGCCGATAAACTCTATTCCTGCAGAAGGAACTCAGGAGAACAAACAGGAATTTACGGCAAAACATCCCAGTTTTGGTCTGTGTTCAATAACTGAAATGAAAAGAATTTATTCTAAATTCACATCCACAACCTCTGTAAGAAATCCGCCTGAATGCTTTTCAGTGGAAGTTTGCAGTGTTGTAATTTTCATGAATTTGTATTCACCAGCTACTTCAGGAAAATTCAGTGCATCTTTAATTATACAGCGTCTGTCACAGTTAAAAGCGTCTCAATGCATGTTACAGAAACATGCAGAGGCTTCACTCTGGAGGTTAAGGGCTGACCAAAATACAGAAGGTTTCTCACTGAGGGGATTTCTTTGGAGTTTCCTGCATGGTGCCACACAAGGAAGTGGAGGGATTGATATGTTTAAAACACATCCACAGGGGTATCTCTAATTTACTCCTGTGTTGTCAGAAGCTTTCAAAGCCATGGCATCATCATCATCATCATCTGGGCCTTCCCAAAGAGAGTGAATGTGTAGTAATCATAACTGACCCAAAGCACCAAGACCGTGATTAAAAAGTTCATGTGTGTTTTAAAACAGCGTGTAAGCGTCTGGTTTCAGCTGTATCATCCACGTTGGGTCGAAGGTGGACGCAGAAATGGTCAGCCATGACACGCCAGCCCTCCATTTGGAACTCCTTTTGGTATTCAGGAGGCCAGCCTATAATCAGTCTGATGTGCACGTGGTTAGGATGTCACCGTCTGATGTAACGTACATGTAATAATAAGAGCTTTGGTAAAAGACAAGTGCGATTTTAAAAACATAAATGTGTTCTGTGTGGTCCTCGTGGTCTGTTTATAATCCCATAACCTTCCTTTGAAGGGAAAGGGTTCTGGGGTTTTATGGGTCAAACTGTTGACATGTGAGAATCATTGTAACAATTTGTTATTTCTATAAGAATCCGTGTTTATCCTCCAGGAAAACGAGCTGCCTGATTGTCCTCAGGTCAGTGTGAGATAAAAGCAGCGTCCATCAGTGGCCTGGCTAATGTTGGTAAAAGCCTAAAGCTTTGACTCATTTCTGTTTGAGGAAAACTTTCATCACTTCATCTGTCTGGGCACTCACAGCACGTCACCACTCTGGATCAAATCATATCAGATATTAGAGTAAAACTCTTTATATCAAAGCCCAAGGAAAAGTATTTTTATCTGTATTTTTTCCTGCTTCATCCCTCCATCGATGCTCTTATCCTATGTTTATCTTGCTATCTCTCCATTCTTCTTCCTCCTCTCTTTGTCTTGTTCACATCTCTTTTGAACTCCCCACCCCCTCCGCTCCGTCGCTCTCTCCCTCCATCACTCTCTTCTGGTCTTTTAACATGTCTCTATGTTTCCTGCCCTTTGTGAAACCCTCCTCTCTGTCACATCTTGTTTTCCTGGTTTTATCCTGTTTGAATCCAGTTCCCGCCTCCTCAGACGGCAGAGTCACGCTATTGGAGGAAATGAGTGCATGCTGGCTGCTGACTGATGGGCTATTCTGGGCCGGCTGCGGAGGTAAACAGAGCGAAGTAATGGAGGTAAACGTCCGGTCAACTGGTTGGCTGGCACACAATGGACCAGGGGGTTCTGGGGGCACAGACATCAACAGTAAGGCCTGCTGTCAGCCTGCCCACATGATCACATGAGCTTAATGCTTCGTATGTCTGTACATGTCATAACACTATGGACCAATCTTGAACCTGTCTCACTCCTGCTTTATGTACCAGCTTGTTTATATTCAGTTGGTCTGAATCAGCCTGATTCTATGTCATTAATGCCTGTCTTCTGTCACTTTGTCATCACAGCTGTTGTGATGTACATCTGCATCACAGCTTCCATGTGTTGAATTCAGATTAGCTACAAACTGTTGCAGGATATCTGTTCACATACGCATAGACACAGACAGCAACAGATATGGAATCAGGTTGCCAATCGTTGGTCTTCGTTTGGATTTTATGCCACATTTTTAGAACAAAAAATGTATTTAAATGACATCTCAGGAAATGAAAAGACAAATCTTATTGTACACCTTTTGGATTTTGATGGCTCTGCCTGAAATTATGTTATTTTTACTTGAAGTGTAGGGGTAAATTTGGTTCATGATTTTATACCACAATGCACCGCCAGAAAATAATGAAGTTGGTTTGGCTACACTTTCAAGTGAAGCAACAGGCTTAGACCCAAAAGCAGCACGGCAGACACACAGGTACAGTTGGCAATGACTTTAGTGTACTTAAGGTGAAAATCCACAGCATACACACTGAAACTAGTGTGGCAAACAACAGTGTGGCTGGAGTAGGGATCCCCAGTTACCAAACAAAGAATCCCTGGATGTAGAGTGGGAGTCCTCAACATCGGGGGAGGGAGCCACAGAAACATAATTAGCTATGATGATGACCCTCATGGAGCGAGAGATCTTGAGCTAAACCCTTGCTGGGTTGATGAGCTTCAGGAATTAAAATGAGCCAATAAACCTGGGTGCCAGCTTCTTGGGGTCAACCCACAGCGGAAGGTCCTGAGTTGATAGCCACACACTTTGGCTGACCTGGTAGATGGGATACCTGGGCATGGACGATTAGCAGTCGACATGTAGCGGCTCACTGAAATCGGGAGGGTGGTTTTGACTCGGGCCTAGGTACAGCAACACTGGCGAATCAAGGCCTGGATAGAGGGGTAGGACACTTCCTTTTCCAGCGCAGGAAACAGTGAAGGCTGGTACCCATAGGCACATTGGAAAGGTGACTGGTGATCAGCCATGTTGTGCACAGACTCTAACATAAGAGCTGCTGTGACCAGCGCAGCTAGTGGCTGGATACCATGCAGCAAGGTTCCACCTCCATCTTCTTGTTCTTCCTCTTGGTCTGGCCATTGGAATGAGGAGGAACCCCAGAAGACAGGCTGGCCAAGAATTCCCTACAGAAAACTGATAGGAACTGGGGTCCCCAATCAGATATCATGTCAACACGAAGGCCATGGAGGCGAAAAACGTGATTGAGGAGTAGTTCAACCGTTTCAAAGACCGTTGTAAAGAAATGTGGGGAAAAAGGATGACAGACCACAGGGACAGGCTACAAGAGCCCAGCAGGAGCCTAGTAAGAGGCCTTGTGCTGGTTGCAATATGGGAAAGCATTGATAAACTCCCGGGGATCTTGGTCCAGCAAAGAATCTCCACTAAGGAACCCTCTTTGTTTGCTGGATTCCTGTGTGTCAGCAAAGATGTTTGTTCAGAGGACAGAGAAGCTGGGAGCTGGTCAGGAGGGCAGGTGCTGGACTCAGGTTGGTTTAATATTTTTAGCTGCTTCTCGGACTCAGGGAGGGGCCGGTTGGTGACGGCAGGGACCTTGGCTAGGTTGATATGTATGCTCCCTTGACCAATCAAAGAGGGTTTTCTTCAGAAGGCAGGCCCACCTGGACATGGTGGACATGGTCCTCCTCGGTTATGGAGTAGATGTATGTCATGCCAATCCATCGTTGATCAAGTAGATATCTTCTCCATAGTCAACAAATGTAGCCCGGGTGTATGAACCCCCTGCCAGCAGTAAGTGGGTTTGACAGAGTGGGAGCCTCTTGGGGAACAGTTCAGATGCTGGGCTCACCAGTATTTACCCATTTACAAGCCAAGGCTTTCGCAGGACAGTGGGAGAACACATGACCAACCTCACCACAGTGCTGGCAGAGGTTCTCCTGGGGGAAGTGCAGCCATTCCTCTGGCATGAGTCTGCCGACCTGCGTGGGCTCAGGTTCCCCTCCCTGAGGCTGTCATCACCACGCAGTGCATTGCCTTCCTGAGGCAATGAGAAAGCTGTTGTCTACCCGGTAGGACGGAAAGCCTGCTGGATAAGGGCTCTCATAGGACTGGATTGGCCACCCCTGCTCTAGGGTCTCGACGCGTGGCTCAGCGATTGGCCCAGGAATTGCTGACAAGAGTGTAAAACAAGAGGGCACAGCAGGAGGGGCTGTAGTCATCTCTGAGAGGGCAACTGCGAGCTGTAGGACCTTGGTGGTTAGCTTGGATATCAGCATGTCTGACTGATATCTCCACATAGATGAAGGAACGCAACCATCAACTAAATCTGTCCAAAACTGAGCTCATGGTCTTTCCTGCTTGTCCCTCTATTCAACGACAGATCAGTGTCCAGCTTGAATCTAATCCACTTCTAACTTGTAACACATGTGCTCAGGGGACAAAACAGACTGAATAGAAGAGAGAAGAATAAGGGTGTAAAAGGAGACCACCTGACCACTCACCCCCCAGAGGTTATATGGTGGGGGTAGGATATCCTGTAACAGACATGTGTCGTCTTGGACTTCTGTGCATTTGCATGTCTGTGTGTGTGTGTGTGTGTGTGTGTGTGTGTGTGTGTGTGTGTGTGTGTGTGTGTGTGTGTGTGTGTGTGTGTGTGTGTGTGTGTGTGTAAAGTAATTTGTAAAAAAAAGCAAAGCAGAAAAACAGAGCAGAAGAGCTACTTATTTAACAGTGAAACTCACGCAGAGCATTCAAACAAACATGACGGTGAAAGAGGAAACCAGAAATTCTGTGAAGTTTATTGTCATTTTTTTTTTTTTAATTAAAGGCCAGATGCAGTTTTTGTGATGTAAAAAAATGAAACCAGGGGACATTTTGCCAGAACAACCTTTAAAGTGAACAATTCAACTACAACACCCTAAAATTTTCTAGAGAGAAAAACAAAAATAGCCTTACAATAGCCTGGTACTATGAATATACATACTCTTGAACTAATACTCTGTTTTGATTTTATTCCACCTATCATGGCACATCCTGGCCGAGTCATATTTGTTCTCTTCTTTGCTAAAATGTGTCCAGCTGTGAGGGCATCTCCTTCATCTCACCCCCCCGAAACCACCACCCTACTGGTATTTGGTTGGATTTAGGTCTGGGATCTGGTTTCTTCTCTTTTTTTGCCAGAACCGACTGGTAATTGGATAGTTGATAATTGCATCCAGCCTGACAAACAGCCTGGTCCCAGCCAAAGAAAACCAGCTCCAAAGCCTCCACCCTGGTTCGCTGGGGGCTCTGCTGTTCTCTGGGGAATGAGTAGTGTTGATGTTGGGCCAAAAGTACATTTTGGAATTTCACCCAAAATGCCTCAGCCTTGGTTTCCTCAGGACAGGGCACATTTTCCTACCAGCTTCCCCAAGATCTCATTAATGTTTTTGAAAATGCACCCGGGCTCGCTTGTTATTAGAAAAGCTTCTGTGTTGCCCCCCTACCGGCCCAAACACATGAAGAATACGGGAGGGTGTAGTCAGATGTGGTAAACAGTTAACGCTTCCCAGAAGTGTCACTGTTCTCCCTGTTGTGCCATACATTCTCCATACATTCTCCCTTTCATCATGACTGCCTTCACTGTGTTCTGTCCTAAATTTGATGCTGTGGAAACTCTTTTGCAGAATTTTTCTGATCCCTCTGATATTTTGGAAGCTCTCTGCAGAACGTGGCTTTGCTGCAAGACAAAAAATCTGAACTTTGGTGGGGATTAATCCAACAATGAATGACCACTGTTTAACACGAGTTTAAATGTAAACTTTGACTAATTCTGCACACTGATATCCAAGCACAGTCTCGTTTGAGTCACTTTTTTAAAAAATTCAAATAGGTTTTTCCAAGGAAATTATAGGTTGCACAGACACTTTTGTCCACTTGGTGGGGCTCTTGCCATTTGTGTCCTGTTGGACACTTCTGTCCATACACATGTACTTTTTTACTGAATTTATATTTGAATTGTATTTAGAATGCTGAAGTCACCAAAAACAGTTGAATAATGAGACTTTTATCCTTTGTTTATTTTGTAGCTAGCCAATAGCTCTGTTAACATTCTTATTGACATTTGCGGGAATTTCATCCATTCATCGACCTCTTTTACCCCTTGGGAATGCTGGGGGAGGCTGAAGACCTTCAGGTGAGAGGAAGGTTACAACCACATTTACACCCAAGGTCCCCTTTAGAGCGGTTTACATGCATGGCTGGAGAGAGCTGGAGTATGGGTTGCCGAAAGTAAAAGTTCAGCCACTGTTTTTTTTAGCCAACGTATTATGAAAATTTAGCTCACTTTCCTTACGTTTAGCTATTTTTTCTTTAATTTGGGACAGAGATTCATGTAAAACAGAATGTTTTACATAACTGTTAAAAATACGTACACATGCGTACACACACGTAAAATAAATCTAAATCTAAATGTTAAATCTAAATCTAAATGTTATATCTAAATCTTAATCTCAAATCTAAATCTAAATGTGTGAGCTAAATCTTTCGAAAATATGCAAATGAATTTCTGTCTCAAATTAAAGAAAAAATTGCTAAATGTGAGGAGAGTGAACTAAATGTTCAAAATATGTTGGCTAAAAAACAATGGCTGAACTTTTACATTCAGCACCCCATACTAGAGCACCTGGAGAGAAAACAAAAATTTACACAAGGGATTTGAACCCAGAACCCTTTGGCAGTGAGACAGCTTGACCACTGTGTATGTTGCTGGATCTACTGTAGTTTGACAAAGGTCAGATCATACCTTTTTTTAACAATAACGATGAAATAAATTCACGTGACAGCATGCGTTATTGTTAAAAGGTGATGAGGGGAATAAAGGACTACCATCAATGGTCAAATACAAATAAAATACAATACAAAAACTGACATTCATCCAAACTGCATTACACTGTCAGCAGTTTGTCCCAGCAACCTAAAGACAGTTGTGTCTGTGAATGTTTATCTGAATAACCTCAGCAAAGAGTCAACAGTCAAATCCCCAATAGGGTGTGTTCATTTCAAGTTTTCAGATATTTGGATATTTACTTTTTTGCAAGGTAAGTTAGAAATAAAAGGAATCTGGTAGTATAATCTTCTACTATATATCTAAATATGAAAAAGAAAACATATATCTTATCTGTACGAAGTACTGCATCCTTGAGTCTGCACGTTTATTACCATGTTGATGTAATGTGTGTGTCTGTGGAAGAATAATATTGTAAAATGTCTTATGGTTTATTTGGATTGTACATTTCATCAGCTGATGAAAACAGAAGGAAAAAAAAAAACAAGTTATCAAAGAGCTACCAAAATTGCTACCACTTCCCTGTAACCCAGACACCCCCTGCATAGCGTCAGCCCAAATCCCTTCACAACCTCAAAACTCTCTCTTTCAAATCTCCCCTTCCCCACCCCCACCTACTTCTAGCAACATTCACTCTATAAATGGATACTTTCCGACTCCATAAGAATTCACACAGTGGTCAACAGAAATGTGGATGTACTGCTGGTCTCATGTCCCCACTGCCTAAGACAGAAAGAGACTGAGACCTGTTTTATTGTGAGTGAGACAAGTGTTTTCCTGGTGCATCAATGTGTGCCAGTCTGCCAGCTAAGCCTCAGCACTGCAGGGGTTTCCCTCCAAATTTAGGTCATCAGATGGTGAAAGAGTTAAATTGTCTGCTCTCCCTAACAACAGCAATGGAGAGTATCTTGTGGATGTTATTTCGTTTATTTTTGTTTTTCATTTTTCATATTTAGACCACTCAGCTTCTTGATTGTTTTAAGAAGCACAATTCTCCAGCGGACGTGGAGGAGAGGTCTGCGTGCCCCTGTCAGGGAGTTGGTGTTTCCTGAAATCATGTGCTCCCATAGAGTCCCGGTCTCAGGAAATGGGCCAGGCAAAAATGGTTCGAGAAATTCCGTGATGTATTGAAGAGGAGACCAATATGCCCTACCCAGAGGAAGCCCAGGGCCCATATCTGGAGCCAGGCCTAGCTTGGCTGGGTTTGCCATGCAACTTAGATGGGTACAGCCTAAGGTAACAATAAATATGCTTCCGTGAGGCCCCAAATCGGACTACACTTCTATCTCAATTGGCGTTGATGCAACCAGACTGTCCGTCTACAAGGCCATTAGCGGTGGCCACTTTCAGGAGAAAACCTAATGCTTAATCGATGTCATCAGAAACACTTTTGAAATGTTCCGACTGTAAAGAAAGAATTCGTTCATTTGTTTCATATATACAGTTAGTTAATTTAGAGATCAACTCCACTGCTTTCAATTGCCTGAGAGTGGGGAATTCAGGACACATTGCGAGACTATGTCCA
The DNA here is from genome assembly GCA_016586285.1 of Arothron firmamentum. Classification (NCBI taxonomy): domain Eukaryota; kingdom Metazoa; phylum Chordata; class Actinopteri; order Tetraodontiformes; family Tetraodontidae; genus Arothron; species Arothron firmamentum. Next base: position 45,549 of record BJFM01002925.1, read on the forward strand.
CTTGTTTAACTGTTTTTCTTGGCTTTATGGAACGCCTGTTTCAGATGTAAGCGACATTTATGTGCATGTACAAATTGCATGATCTAGTTCACCGTCTACATGCTCTTGGAAATCAATTCACAAACTGACGATGTTAGCCCAACTTCATTTGGAGTTCTCTGGGCCAATTTCAATCGAGCGACGGGTTTACATGCATTTAGGGTAATCAGACTAACGCAGAAATCCAATTCTCTTGCATGCAGGTAAAAGCACTTAATGTTTAAGGGCACACTCACACTAGCCAACTGGACTGCGCCCAGTGTTTGCCCACCGAAGTATTTAGATTATTTGGCTAGTGTGAGCGCACCTGTACTGTGCGGCACACTTCCCCGGCATGGTACGGTTGGAACAGGTGTGCTTGCGGTTGGTACAGTTGGTCACATGTGTGAACAAGCAAGATTACCCATGCAACGCACAAAATGTTCTATTAACCATGCAAATCGAAGCCTCATACCGGACATTTGCAAAGACGGACTGTTCTGTAAGTTGAAGAAAAAAACGAATTTATTAAAGAGTGAACCATGTTTCACACTGTCGCAACCATGTATAAACAAAGGTTTTAATGACAGATATGTACCATGCGTGTGTTGTATTTTGTTGTGGTGACGTAGGTGTTGGAGGCAGGAAAATAATGTTTGTGATCCTGGGCTCCAAATAAATTTGATATTTTTTCGATGTCTTGGACACTTGGATAAAAAGAGGCATTACTCTCAACCGATAAAGATTTACTGGTGAGTTGGGTTCAATGATCTTGAACATTGATCATGAACGTTTCTGCACCCCTGTGGAGACTTGGGACATTGAAAAGGGCGGGTGTTCACAGTGCTGAAGCTGCAGCTCAGAGCTGTGGCCTGAAGGCCTTTGGTATCTCAAAATATGGTAAATCCAAAACACCATGATGGACACCTGTGGACAGGGAAGCTATCTGACTGAATATGTCATCACATGGGACTCAGGCCCAAAGGACTGCAGCCGCAGCTGTGAGGGACGAGTTTTACTTACTGATTTTGCAGCAGCATCTTCTCTTTTCTCAATTGTCCTTACAAGCTGGTTTTACTTTTGCTGCTCTGAGCCTCAGAGTTGCTCCAACGGTTACATTCCTTGAGCACTGAAACAAGCAGCTTAGACACCGAGGACACGAGGTTTCCACTGACCTCTGTGAATAAGAACCACCTGCTCCATTTGTCTTGCAGCAAAATAAAATGCAGGTGATTTATTCATAGATTTTTCCTCAGATAAAACTCACCTTGATATATTTTTTTAATTTCTCTGTAAGTTGTCTTTCGATGAGTAACTTTAATCATTATTAACAAAGGTTTGAGTCATTGTAGTAAAGTTTTCAGTTGGTCTAAATTCTGTTTATTATATAAAACATGTGAGCCCATGCCAACTTGTATTTGAATAGAGTCCTCTGGAGGGACTCTGTAGCTTGACATGTCTGCTGTATATTATAGGATGGATTTCAAGGATGGACTTCCTGGATTTAGGAGGTCACTATAAGGATGAAAAGTGTGTCACTGACATAAATGCAGTAAATGGGGAATGGATGATGATGTCACAGACGTGAAGGTTGTGTCAACGATTCTGAGCAAAAACGTAAGAGCTGACTGGCCCCGCCCCTTCACCAGCTTAAAAACCGAACTGGTGCAGGACCCCACTCCTGCCATCCCATTGGTTTGAGCCCTGAACATGTTTTTCCATTCCCATTTAATATATTATGATGTGCTGATTCCCAAAATCTGACACAAATCTCAAAACTGTTGCTTTGGGAGACATCGTTGCTTTACTGATTTGCCCAGATTGTCCACGAGCTCATTTCCTGGGACGGAGATGGTTTAAAGATAGTTTGGTAAAACCAGCAGCTGACTTGTGCTTATAACAGGTGAATCTTGATCTTAACAGTGATCAAATGAGATTGGGGATTACTTTTGGGGATTACTGTTGTTTACACTATTTGCGTGTGTTTTTATTTATTTATTTTGTTTTTTTCCCCCTTCAACTAGGTTATGTAATCCCAGATAATCCTAAAGGAAACTTTCCAACAGCCAGAGTGGGTCATCAGTAAGACTAACATCTACAACTGTGAGTCAGTTTCATCATATCAACTCAAGTATCATTCTTTTTGGATATTTGTCCTTGTAGATTATCTTATTCAATCAGGTGGAAAGTAATTTTTTAATTAATTTTAGTGAGTTGCCTTAGCTGATATTAGTGAATGGATGGATTTGATGGACAAGTCCACGGTGAATGTAATACAAACCTTTTAAGACTTGCATTTGAAGAAATGTAAACCTATAGAACCAGTCTAGACGCCATCCTCAACCAGGCAAATTGAGAAGCAGCCTCAGCAGTCACAGGGCTAACATCTGGATTCCTCTGTGCATCCACACACACACACACACACACACACACCGTTTTAATCCTTTTAATCTTGTCCAGGACTTGCTCATATTTCGACTGGACTTGCTGTGTTGTCCCTCTTACTCACGTGTAACATCCAAATCTGTTACCTTTCATGTTTTGTGACGACAGAGGAAACACTTGCAGACAAACAAGGGAAAAGCTTGTCTTTCCGGCAGCACTTGAATGCAGCAGCAGCCTGCATCCTCGCTGCCTGCAGCTTCTTTGTTTCCGGCTCCTGATTGGCTGGGCCGGCTCAGATGGGGGCGTGGTCTGCACATGAGACCTGGCACCAGTATGCTCGGCGAGCAGTGAGAGGTGGAGATTTTCACCATCACACACTCCGACTGTCACACACGCACGAATATATTCAGCTTCAGACACGTCGAGACGGTGAGTGAATCCGAATCTTTATTTACGTCTGACCTGACGCGAAAGGCGCTGTTGACCGTGTCCCCCGCCGCGCCGTCCTCGTGCTAAATAAATGATTAAATTCATATTTACGGCAGCTATTTCGGTCTAGCGTCGCGGCCGGGCGGCCATGGGCCTGAACGTGGCCTGTGATGGTGTCTCTGAGGTTTGACACGATAGCGGCGTTTTCTCGTAAGAAAGGAGAAGCAGAGGAGAACGGGCGTGCGAGGGGGCTTCTGATGCAGCCAGAAGCTGTGTGGTATGGTGTCTCTTTGTTATGGTGGTGCCGCAGTCGGGATGGTACACCCTGCTGATGGTACACCCTCCTGATAGTACACCCTCCTGATGGAACCAGTGCTCCATCAGTATTCCTGTGATGGTAACTCAGCCATGCTCCCCAGTCAAAACACATCAGTGTAAGGTATTGTTTCAGAACACTGGAATAAGGTTTCAGTTTCACTTGTCTGGAGTGTTTACACCAGGATTTGTCATCAGACGGTCGGTTACAGTCAGGCACAGGTCCACAGGCCCGATTACATAAACACTTGACTTGTGTTACTAGATCTAGTTTTTAAAAGGTCTGTTCTGTCGGGACAAAGTCAGTTGTTAACCTATTAACACACACACACACACACACACACACACACACACACACACACACACACACACACACACACACAGAGTGCATCCTCTGTGTGGATTAGTACACATTGTTCCTGAATGCTCCAGTTTTTCTGTCTTTGGCTGCTCCTCTTTCTGTTTTCGCTCTTATTTCATGTCTTTCATGTGAAAAATCAGCATTCTGGCCGTCATTCTTCAGTTGACGCGGTTGCAGTTGTGAAGTTTGACTCAACCTCGTGTCTACAGTGTATCTGCTTGTTGCAACTTATTCAGCTGCAGTATCACTTTCACTTGTAATGCATAAAACATGTAATTATAAATTTGATTACCCGCAGGCTAATAAAAAAGACAAACTAATATGATTTTGTTTTGAATTTGTTTAATCGTTTACAGTAACTAATTCATCATCAACCATCGGTTGTTTTGATGTTTACCTAAAGATGTTGTTGGATTAAATGAAGCTTTTCCTCTTGATCATGCCAACCTGTGTTGCTGACAACCTAATCTTGAGACCAATACAGAGGAAACACAAAATATTTCTGAATAACTCAGACCCAGCATCATCAGACAGCGGCTGAATACGTCTAAGGATTCGGTTTGTGTCTTAGACTGAGCTGCGAGAGGCGGTAAAATGCCACAGATCATCTGTGATGCTGGAGTTGTGACGCTGAAGAGGTGCTGCTTCACATCCCCGTGCTTGATCATGGTTGCATTTGTTGATAAAGGAGCTTAGGGCTTACGTTGCAGATTAGATTGTGGTTGCTATCATATTTCCAGCAGCGCGGATCAGCAGAACAAAATCTGGAGACAGACAGGCATTCACGTGTTGCTGGAGCTGTTTATATTTCTGTGTTCACGTCCACATGTGTAACTTATGTCAGCTGGATGGTTGTTTACATAGTTGTCATGGCAATCCTATAGCTGCTAGCATGTCCTCACAGTGTGCATGAAACAACTGCTTTTAAAGGGTGATGGCTTTAAAGGAGCCTCACTGGTAGCGTCAAAAGTACTCATAATGTGTACAATAATGAATAATAACTTTAGAATTTGTAGTAGTTTTTGCTCCAAACTTGTTCAGAGCCATGGTGATGGCTTCACTAGATAAAGTGTGTTTTGTGTTAGATAGTAACCGGAGCTGACGTACAGTCAGGACAATATTTCTGGCTCCAGCGCAGTGGAAGAGGTCAGCCATTTATCTGACACTCAGCTCTGCCTACCTGTCACCTTATTCCAGCCTCTGTCGCTCTTCTGTCGTGCTGAATTCCATCCAAACTTCAAATATATGACTGTGAGCTACCAATCTGACATATCTGGTGCTGAACTGTCAGACTGATCACATTACAGGTCACTGTAAAGCTCTGTTTAGCCTCTTTGATCCTGAGTTTATTCTTTGTGGTTTAAGTATATTAATATATGCATAGAGTTGAAAAGATTTACTCATGGTTGTTTTTTTTCTCATAATGATGATTGATGGCATGATGAATTATTTCTGGGATTTTTTGTTGCAAATAATGGGCATGAAGGTAATTATTGATTCATTTAAGATGCATGGTGCAAAACCTTTGTTGTCTCATCATCTACTTAAATTTGTATTTGTGTTACTGTTTTGCTGATCAATACAATTTTTTTGTGTATATATGCTATATAAGAATTACATTTGCCATTTGCCATTCGCCATTTTGATAAATAGACAGATGGCTGCATTTAATTATTACTTATCTTTTTTGCTTTTTGAGTATTTAAAATGTTAAATTTAAAATTCAATTAATGAAATAATCAGTTTAGGCTATAAAGTTACATATAAATTGTCTTTATTTCCATATTTCACTTTTTTTCTTACTATTTTATGGCATTTTAAAATGTGAAAGTGTTTAATTTGCATGAAATGGCTCGAATTAAAGTTTCCTTTCTTCTCACTAGCGAAAAACAGAATTATTGCCTTAGTCCAACTGTTACTGGACAACTAAAATGCATGTAAATGTGTCAGTCCTCCTAATAATGCAGCCCCCCAATATGATCCGGAACAAAAACATCCAAGAAAGCCGGTCGCAACAGAAGGATAGCGTGCATATAATCTGCACAACTAATGCATACATTATGTACAAAATAAAAAAAGCTGTATAATTATCCACCTTCCCGTTGTTTGAAATGATGGTCTGCCACTTGCTGTCACATATCACATCAAGCAGAAAGAGCGCTGTATTAACCTGCTGAAAGGATGCATATCGCCCCCTAGTGTTGAGGAGGAGAACTTAACTTCCATCAGTTGGTAGATTTTCTTTGTCCCATCTATACTGGGACAAGGGCCAAATGTGATGCCAAAGTCAAATTTTGAGCTTAGAAGTTAGGTAGAATACCTGCTGCAGAAGCTGGGTTTATTTTCGACACATAGTCCTTGCAAACATTTATCATATCTGATGGAGTAAATCAGCTTTCAGACGTTATCAGGCAGACACACGCGCGTCATCAGCCAAATTCTGTGTGTGCCTAAAATCTGCATGTCAACATTCACAGCCTGTGTGAGCGGACTGCCAGAAGAGGGACCGCACAGCCCAAGTCAAAAAATCCAGTCAGCGCAATCAGTCAGAATTTGCCAGCTCCTGTCAGATCATCACATCCATCACAGACCGCCGCTTGTCGTCCTGGCTGTGCTGCGACGCATCACTCAGGTGGATCCTGAACCTGAAGCGAGGCCAGATCAGCATGTGCCTTTGAGTCGGTGGTGCATTATCCAACGTGTGGTCGCTGACAACAGACAAAAAGCATCCATCCATCCATCCATCCATCCATCATCCACCCACCCATCCATCATCCATCATCCACCAATCTATCATCCATCCATTCATCCATCCACCTATCTATGAATTCTTTCACCCATTCATCCACCATCCATTCATCGTTCTCTGGCTGTTTTTTTTATTCATTTTAACAGCGTTTCCTTCCTTTGTCTGTCTGACTTTTGCAGTATCAGAACAACACCTGCGCATCAAAACTTCTCTTATTTATTATAAAACAGCATCCTCCACGTGACAATCTTTAGCTTTTCTTCATTTATTCTTCAGGGACATCACCCTTCAGACCTTCTGGATCATGGAAGATCTTTTGAAATAGCTCAAAGTTTGGCTCACTTCTTTAGTCTGTTAGTCTGGCTGAGGATGAGCATGTGCACGAGCCCATCAGCAGGCTGCAACTCTTCCACTGCTCTTCCCTCAGTCACTGTCTGTGCACAGGCTGACTCAGACATTGTGGCTCCTCTAGTGATGACAGTCTACATCACCTCAACAGTGACCTGCACATCACCCTCCTAGAAGTAGGTCAGAGGAAATGTATTTATGTAAAGTTTAAAATGGAGACGTAGAGAAAGTAAAGAAAATGATTGAATTTGAGGCTGAAATCACACACCCGTTCCCTATCTCCTACTCACTCTGTAGGGAGCAGGCTTGAGTGATGTACTTACTGACCTCACCCATAAGCCTCTGAGGGCAGAGTCCCGAACATACAGGAAGGATGGGATAGCATGTGGTTTTCTCATCTGTATCCTCCTCCTCCTTCATCAGTGTGTATTTGTGATCTGAACCATGCAAAGGTTCTTTCTGTCCTGCTTCATTTCATGTGACTCTGCCAGCAGAGAGAAGGAAAAAAGCCCCCAACGGTGCCCACTTAACTGACTTTGCTGCAGTTCACAAATAAAGTGCTATAGTGAGTTTGTTAAAGCCTGAATTTCAGTTAGTTAAATTGTAAACACAGTCATTTTAATTAACGCCATATCTAAGTTTGATATTATTTTGAGCATGTTCAACGGATCTTGAACCTTATGAATGATTTTCATTAAAGTCAGTGTGACGTAAAATAGTTGCAGTGTGCGCAGTGTATTTCTCATCCAATTACTCGATTAATCGGTAGAATAATTCGAATATTTGATTACTCAAATAATCGATTGCTGCAGCCCAAATACAAAATAATAATAAATGAATGGAGCAGCTCTGTGTTTTGGTGAGGACACCAGCGTCTCCACTGGTGCATGCTGGTATGGAGTCCCTCCCTGTGGATGGCCAGACTCGACATTAGGAACTCTCCAGGTCAGGGAGGGACTGATTTTTAGAGTTTGTGATGTTTGTGTTGGATCAGTTCAGCCCTAATAATCCTGCCACACTTCCTGACTTACAGTCATGATAATGACCATTTCTGTGTATGAGTAACAGATCGGTCTCTATTTACTCATCATTCAGTGACTCGTTAGACCACAGTAGGATGGAGAACCTTTGGAGCCTGTAGGACACTCTGCATTTGTTGATGATCCGTGTTTAAGGGACTAGTTCTTTTATTAGCATAACCTGGCTTAATTCATTCTTCTACTCCACCTTTTTGCTGGCTGCTATAGTGATGAGGTTTTGGAGAGAAAGTGAAGGAAAACCTTTGAAGATGATTGCGGGATTGAATAAAAGACGAAGCGCTTGTCCACTGAAATATGAAGCTGTTGACGTACATGTCGTTTCTGCACGTGTACAGCTGTGTGCACACTTGTGATCGGAACGTGTGTTTGCATGCTTTCGTCCACCTTCACCTCTCTCACTGTGCATTTGCAGCTCGTGACAGCAGTTTTAATGCAATAACCGCCACCTATATTTGCTCCACTCTCGATCACGCTCAGAACTCATTGCTCGAATTTCTCCGTGGGTCTTTTTGAGTTTATGTAGTCATATTTCCATGAAAAACCCATTCGCAACATTTCCATCTTTACACTTGAATGTTTTATTTAACCCAGAATGGCAGACCAGAGAGAGGAAGCCAAAGCTCACCCAGCAGGGCTTATAAAAATGACAATAGCAACACATTATCACACAGGTGGGTGATTAAATTCCTGTCAGTCAAGCCTTGATTAATTAATTAACGGTAATCCTTTTCTGAAGAGAATGAAAAGCTTTCCGTCCGACAGTAACTGTGACGTGTGGCTTAAAATAAATCTATCATGCTTGTTTTTAATTATTCCCTTCATCAATCTTTGATATTACTCTGAAGGTGTAATTTCTTTAAAACTCGTCATGGCGACAGCTGGATATTAATGACTACAAGCAGGAGTCGGACAAAATCCACACTGAATGCATGAAATCATTGTGAGCCAGATGATTATGATCATTCAAAGTGATTTTTAATTAAACATATTTCATTAGCACTTGGATTTATAGTATGATAAGAAAAAAAAATGGAATTTTTCCAGAATCGGTTCAGTCTACATTAAAATGTGAAGGAATCACTACTGGGTCGTGAACTCTGCTTGCTGCTGCTCCGTGGCTCCACTCTGACCCCTCACAATGACCCCTGGTGCTCGGAACACACCAGCACTTGGTGCCCCAGTAAAACTGTCTGTTTTTTGCTCTCCTGTCGTCTCCTCTGCGCAGCTTTCATTTTCATTTTCATGCTGAAAACAAACACGTTACAGAGGCGCATTTGTCATATTTGCAGTGTCAGGCTGGTCATCATGTTAGATAAACTGTCTGCACTGTTCTCAGCTGATGCTGCGTGCGCGCGCGCGCGTGTGTGTGTGTGTGTGTGTGTGTGTGTGTGTGTGTGTGTGTGTGTGTGTGTGTGTGTGTGTGTGTGTGTGTGTGTGTGTGTGTGTGTGTGTGTGTGTGGGAGCCTGTCAAGAAGGAGGATCTGATGAGTCACCATGGCAACTGGCTGTGCAGACATGACATGGGTGTATTAGCACATTCGGTGCTGTGTTTGTAGAACTAGGACATATCTCTGAGCGTCAGCCATCTTCTGTCTGACCTTTTGTTTATTCTGTGTTCTACAGTAACATTTGAAGTGCTCTAACGGACATGTTTAAGGCTGCTGGAAACCGTTCATCATCACTCTGCATCTCTCTAAGGTCTTGTCTTGCATTTTTAGAAACCTTTGATCTCGGGCTATGGTCTTTGGCCCATCAATGGTCAAGAATCGGGAACATCACCAAAGCTTAATCATCTGTTCCTTGGCCCATTATCAGCATTTCCTGAAAATACCATTAAAATCTGTTCAGAAGTTTTGAAGTTATTTTGTTCACAAGCAGACAGGCAGCCAAACGCCGGCTGTCACATGACCTCCTTGATGGCATTAATGCAATTCTAACATAACTTTTTCATACAGTTCTTTGTGATTATACATATAATTCCAATTAGATTACAGTATTTTTTGACTATAAGTCCGGAGTATAAGTCACATCAGTCAAAAGATACTTCATGAAGGAGAAAAAAAACATATATAAGATGCAGAAGTTGTTTTTGGGAAATGTCTTTTACAAAATCCAAGCCCAAGAACAGACATTTCATCTGGAAAGACAAGATATAATAATAACAACTGAATATACAACAACAGGCTGAACAGGTGTCAGCTATGATAATGTAACACATTAACAGTTATTCAGCTACACAACATCTTTAAGAACATATGTGGGAGGCTAAAAAAGCAGAATTAACATAACAAGATCACGACTCCAACAAGCTAGTTACTGGTTAGCAAGTTTACCAAAATCTCGATCTCATTCCACATCACTGAATCCACTGAATTCCTCATCCTGGGTGAAGAGGATTTTCTTTTGGGGGAATATTGTGTGTCTTTCTCAGTTGTCTTTAAGTGAATGTTTAAATTAATTTTCAGTGGTAGAGGAGTAGCACATACCGGTAGTTATCACAAGCCTAGAGCGCCCTCTCGCGGCTGTAGATAATATTTATTCCTTAATCATGTCGATCAGTGTGAATTAACATATTATATAAGTCGCACCTGAGTATAAGCAGGACCAGCCCCAAAAGAAAGTGCGACTTACAGTCCGGAAAATACAGTAATTTACTGATGTAAAAAAACAGTGGTGTTTGCTGAGGAAACTTTGTGTGTAAATCCAGACAGATTTTTGTGTGGAACAGTTTGGAGTTTCCTTCCTCCTGTATCTTCTGTACACCTGCTCCTGTGTCTGACACACTGACTTCCTGTCAGACAGCTTGTGTCCAGCGTGCTGGCCTGCTGTTTCCCGCTCCACATGCGTCCGCTGCAGCGCGAGGACGTACAGGTGATCCACTGACCAGTCGGATGAAACGTTCCTGTGGTGCAGCATCTCTGCTCTTCCCCCTTCTTGTCTTGATGACATGTTATTTTTGGACGGCAAGAGCACAAACAGGCAGGAAGCGGCTCCCGAGGCCTCTAACCTCTCCATTCACTGTCGTTACATCACTGGCAGATATTCTGCTGTGACTCATCGCTGAGCTGACCCTCAGCTCCAAACAACTGTGCACGGTTCTGCAGACATGAGCGCTGATGTTTGCTGGGAGTAGATGGAAGAAGCAGCCAAGACTTCTCAGCTTTGTTGAATAATGGTAAAATAAAAGACAAAAATATTCTTTCCCTGGATCATGATCACATTGTGCAAAAAACAAAATCCTTGTCCATACTGGTCAATCTGGTTTATGTGTGTGTGTGTGTGTGACGGTTGCATGAGAGATGTCGGTGTTCAGGAGGATGAAATGATTATGTAGCAGATGGTTGGGTTCAGAGAGGACGAGGTGGTGGGAGCTGGAACAGGGGATTGTGGGTACAATTTTTAATCCCTTTGAGTGCAAAAGCTGTCCAACCCAACAAGCACTCATCATCATCATCATCATCATCATCATCATCATCATCATCATCATCACATCTCTCTACCTCTCTCCCTTTCTCTCTCTCTCTCTCTCTCTCTCTCAGGCTTTTCCTGACCAAAAGTAACATCATGTTTTACATCCTATCTATCTATCTATCTATCTATCTATCTATCTATCTATCTATCTATCTATCTATCTATCTATCTATCTATCTATCTATCTATACATACATATATATTTTCTGCACAGACAGATTTTATTTAGGGAATTAAGGCTCCGCATTATTAACTGTCTTGTAGTTTTGGTATATTCTCTCACAACACTGAACAGATTTTTTAAGACTGAATCATTGTGAATTTATTCTTTGCTTCAATTACATTAAGTTCTTTCAACAATTTAAATCTAAATGTTTTTATAAATACTCACATTAGAGTGGCAATATACCAAATGAAAGTTTACTCTGTGGTTATTGAGGGGAGGAAGGACTGAGAGAGTCAAGAACACTGAATATTCAGGTTTATTTTACCTCTGCAAACAATTTGATGGAGGTTAGAAAGGCTCAGTTTGGGATGTATTTGTTTCATCACCCTTCAAAGTCCAGGAAATTTAGAGGCAGCTGGAGAACAAGGACGGACCAGTCGTCTGTTCAGGGTGAAGCCTTTGGCTGCAGGAGCAGAAGACCTGGAGAACATTAATGTTGAAGCTCTCGGGACAAATCCTGAGCTGAGCTGCTGGAGCTGCTGCAGAAGGTTGAGCTCAGAGCAACCATCTGCAGCGTCAGCAACATGGAAAGAAACCAGGTTTTAGAGGAAGAAAAGTCTGTAATTTTGCTCTGATCACCGTGGCCAGCGCTCTACGTTATCATCTCTGCCATCACAAAGTCTGTGTGTGTGTGTGTGTGTGTGTGTGTGTGTGTGTGTGTGTGTGTGTGTGTGTGTGTGTGTGTGTGTGTGTGTGTGTGTGTGTGTGGGCACATTTGCTCCAATATTGGGACAATGACAGCTTGTTTGCTGGGAGGACGGTTGGAGGGACGGACTGAGAGAGCGAGACAAAGACGCAGAAGTTTGATTGGAGAGCCTGTTGTCAGTATTTATCATGTCTTTGTCTATTTATGAAAGCAGCCATTAGCAGGTCAGAATAACAGCAATGATCTGTGTTTATATGGACACATCTTATTTCAGCTTAACATCTTCAACATGTTAAGGTGTTTTGTCATTCCTGATGTAAATAGCTCTTTGAATTCTTTACCATTTTAGTAGACTTTTAGATTTGCAATATTTCAGAGCAAATCATGATACCATACTGACGAGCGTATTCTTACCACATAGTGCCGATTCTGAAAAGTCCATAAATCCATCCATCTTCTGTACCTGCTTTATACCTTTACCTTTATGCTTTATTCATTACGTGCAACCACTCACACTCACGCCCAACTTATGCCTTCCATACACTAGGAGACTTTGAGAAAACTTTTAAAACTGTCATCTGACACCCGCTTAAGACTCTGAGAAGACTTTTTAGTCACAGACAAAACCCTGCAAAGACTGGGGGTCACTAATTACAAGACTATAACTAGATCCTCTTTAGATTATTTCCCATCGTGCACCTCTTGGAAATTTCCAACAAGCACTTTTGAGCAGAGAAAAAATGGAGGAGGAAGAGATGCAGCTTTTGGCAGTAGCCACATTGTGTGCAGAGACATTTGCTTAAAAAAAAAAGTCCAAAAAGAAGAGAAGACACTGGAGAATGCGGACACGGGCTCGACAAGTTGCTCTTCTTTTTGAACGGTCCGCATAAACATCTGCGATTTCGCCATTTTCACCATGTTTGCTACTTCATACTACATATTTGCTACATCCAAAATAAATACTCACATTTACCCAGGATACACAGCTGATGAATTAACCCAAACTGTTTTCTTTCAGCGAACAGGACGATGGACCTGAGCCTGCGAGATGCTCTGGGCGGTGGTGGGGTGCCAAGTGGGACCCCTGCTGAAGCTTTGCTGAAACGAGACTTTGTGGCCTCGTTGGAGAAGGAGCCCTACGATGACAAGGTGGGAGAAACCGTCTCCAAGAGTGACTACCGGCCCTTACTGGATGGGAAGGACACCAAGAGTGGTGAGTGGCCCTCAGTGGCTCTGCAGAAACACAAGCCATGGTTCCCACCGTGGGGTGGAATTAGTTCACTGAAAATTCCCCTTTGTTTTAACTTTATTTGCATATTTTAAATGGGTAAATATGTGCTGCTGCCACTGACCTTCAGAAGGAGCCCACAAGCAGCCTCCGTCCGTCTCAGCCCAGGTCTGAGGTGCACAGGGGAACATCTGGTGCACATGCAGATATATCTGCCGAGTCTGAAGTGGGTAGAAAAGCAGCTCCACCATCGAGATGATGGAAAAGTTACAGCTACTCTGGGTTCACATCCCACCACCAGGAAACAGAGGATGAACGAGCAAAACCACTCTGTTGTATCTGAAACCTCTGCATGTGAAATCCAATCTCTGAATACGGCACATTTTATACTGACATCTGCACATAAAGCATTCCAGTCATGATCGTTCCATTCCCGTGACAGGCCTCAAACCTCCACTGATGCACCTCCAACCTCCACTAATGCACCGTCAGCTGACTGCGGTTATTCTCCGCTGCATGTTTGCGTCTCCGCTGGCGGCGCTGCGGCGTGTTTCAGCTCAGAGAATATGTGACAAGTTTAGGACAGCAGTCCTTCTGGGAAGATCTGCCTTACAGGACAGATCAGAAAAGTTCCAGGGTATTTTCAAAATAAACACTTCATGCTGGCTATGATGTGTTAAAAACTAAACCCCTTAACAATGACAGCACTATTCATTCACTAATAAAAACATAACATACATGTTATGATGCCATTTCCTGTCACCATCAAATATTAGTCTTAATGAGTTGTTATTTTTCTAGAGCTGCTGTAGGTAAATAGATGAAAGCAGGTGAAGCCAGTTGGCTGCTCAGCTACAGAAGCTTAAGTTGAGCTTCACCATTTCCTGAGAAGATACAATGCGTTTGACAGCTTCCACCAAGCTTCTGCTTATTAAATCGCCTGATGATTATTAGGGAATCTTAAAATATTATATTATATGATATTATAATATCCCTTTGCGAAGAAAGTGCCAATTTGCCATCTAAGAAAGAACAAAACTAGCAGGAGTTCAGATGTCGGAGATTTCAGCTTTTCAAAATAAGCTGATGGATCTTTTTAACATAACAGAATAAACCAACAAAATAATGACTCTTTTTTTAAATTTCGTACCAGTGCTCATCCCTGAGCTCTCTGTTTCTCCTGCCTCGGTCATGAGTTTTCCTTCTTGGTTCTTTCTCTTCCCGTCACACACGCCCGTGGTCCTCCACCCCTCATGTCATTATTCTTCCACGTCAGCCCTGGGGAACAGCAGTGCATTAGCATCACCATCCAGACACACACTCAAAATTAGCAGCCAGCCAGTAGCTGGGTCCGTCCAGCCTGTCAGGGTTGGACTCGCAGCTGTCCACAGGCGTGAATCAGGGCTCTGGCAGCATCTCTGGTGCCTGGAGAGACCACCGTGTCGGTCGGACGTGGTTTCATGCACATGCGCATGTTTGGTTACTGTCAGTCAAATCTATCTATCTATCTATCTATCTATCTATCTATCTATCTATCTATCTATCTATCTATCTATC
>BJFM01002930.1:0-17160 GCA_016586285.1 Arothron firmamentum
TATATATATATATATATATATATATATAACGAGACATAAGACTGAAGCTATATCATGATATGGAATAGTACAAATTACGCTCTACAGGTGGTTAGCATAGATTAGTTTACCTAATGTCCTCCTCAATCTTTGCCTGGGCTTCTAAATCAAAAGGATCAGCTGTCAGAAGACGAATCCTCTCTTGCTCTCTTTTAGCACGATCCTGCTGTTGCTCCATCAGCACTTTGGTGAAACGTTCTGTGGAGCAGATGATTGACACTTTGGTTCAGACGCCACGAAAAAAAACCCAAAATTGCAGCTAAGAGTGGCAGGCGCTCTTTTTCCTGTTTACCCAAGTCTCCGCTGAGAAGAGCCTCAGCGAGTGGCGGGTTTCGCTCTTTTAGCAGTGAAAGTTCATGTGGGTTGGACAAGAGCATCTGCTGGAGTAAGGCGGGATCATCCAAACCCTGAGGAGAGTTGCCAGGAAAGGCTACTGGCGCGCTAGGCTGCGGGGTGCGTTGAACGGGCTGCTGCCCGAGCGATGCCGGAGGCTGCGGCCTTGTGGTGCTGTGTGGACTTGCTGAGGATGACGTGCCGGGTACGGAGATAGAACGAAAGTCGATACGAGGCAGACCTAAGAAGTGCAATGAGAACAGGTCAAAAGTCTGCCATTTTGGTAGACAGTAGACTTACTAAATATTAAACGCTCCATTAATAAGCAGAGAGTTTTATCAATGTCGTTTGAGCAAACAAAAACTATTCTGCACGTGCAGCCACTCCTCGGCACCCACTGACCTGTCCACAGGATCTCTCGCTCCCTGCACGCTGTTAACCTTACATACAAGTGATCCTTAACCTTTATGTGCAATGAGGTATTTGAATGATGTTTGAAGACTTATCCCTGAAGCACCGTGAACAGAATGTAAACCATAGTCATGTATGACTCTACCATCAGCAGGAGCATTTAGAACCACATCAACTCACATTAACAATCTGGACATCAAAACTCACATTTGCAACGACCACAGTATTAATTACTAACCTTATGCTTCAAACTTTGATGAGAGACAGTCAAAAGAAACACAAAAATGTGCACATGTGATCCTTTTGCACCAATGTTCATTTCTTCCTACAGTTGATGACGGTAGTTGAAGTAAATCTCTATCAGCAGTATAGATGCAGTTGTAATACGATGCAACCTAGCGTTGAGTCACTGCTTTTGACTCGACGCTTGGGTGCAACAAAATGATGTCATAAAAGGGACCAGTTAACAGTAAACAGTGCTGAAATATTTCCGCTACATCCAGCTGCTTTATGCAATTGTACAAAATAATTGCGGTTAGCTCAAATGATCCCAATCACGCCATTATTACCTCTACTTTATCTGTTTTTGAACAAAATAACTCAAAACATGAACCGATTTTCATGAAATTTTCAGGAAATGTTGATAATGGGACAATAAACAGATGATTACGTTTTGGTGTTCTGGACTTTGACCTTTGATCTTCAACAGATCACAAGATGAAAGGTCAAGGGGCTTTGATCATAAGGTAACCTATGTAACCTTGTATTACTATTGCCTATAAAAAATATACTATGCTATAGGCGGAAGTCATAATATGTGGTAAAATGAATTGCTTGGCAGAGGTCTGCGCTCTACGAGTGTTTTTGTAATTTAATAATTGTGACAGGCCTAGACAACTAAATAAAACCCAATATGCGGGTATAAACCCATCAAACATCTCACCTGGAAAGGCTGGCTGAGTTGACGGTGGCCTTCTGTCAGTTTGCCTGAGAACCACTACATCGCCATCCTTAACACCGTAGGTCCCCAAGGCACGAGTCGGGTCTTTTAGATGTTGTTCTGCATATGTAATCTGTTTAGGTGAAGAAAGGAAAAACCCAAAAATTGTCATCAACTTATTCTTTTTTGTATATGTATTTTTACTCTTCAGTAAGCCTTACTATTCATATTACTCAGCCTACCTTGTTAGACTACACTTTCTCTTTCAGTTTCTGGGTTGGAAAAGTATGTTTAATTTTTGAAGCCTGTTTTCAAAGGCAAAGGCCATTTTATACATTGGAAGATTAGTACATATTCGGACAGGCGTTGTTATTTTGTCAGTTCATTCTGAGTTACAATCTAATTTAGTGACAACAGAAAAAACAGTTTGATTTGGGAATTTGCGATGACATCTGAAAGATAGGAGTATACATTCATTGATCATATTACATGCGCTTACATTATCCCATAACAACCGAATCGTTTGAACTGAAAAATATCCAGTCGACATAAGTACGTAAATAAAGGTCCTTTTCATTATCAAGGAGGCGTCTATGCTAGTGTTAGCATATTAGCTAACTGGCACTTAGCTCCGTTAGCAGGCATATTAGCTACTGCCACTTTGGTGCTTTGGGTTACCTGAATTTCATCAGCTGGTATTCCCGATTCCGTTACACAAAGTCCGACAAAGTCTCTCAGTACTAGGTCCGGCGACACATCGAGGTCGAAGGCGGTTTCTGGGCGATCCCTAGGCGCGCAGAAAACGGTGACCAGCATCGTTTTTTATGGAGAGAATTACTGGACGAACCCGCTGCAACACAATACGAATAAGTTAGTTCCCTGTCCCACAGAAAAACACCTCACTATTAAACTTACATTCTACAGTTAAAGGACTGTTTCGGGGGGGAGGATAATAAATAGAAATGTAGATTACAATGAAGAACCGTGAATGCTGTCACTTACCGAATAAAAGTCCAAAGTGACAGCTTCTATTTTAACTAAACAAGTATTCCTCGTTCTCGGTGTGGAAGCCGCATATCGACTCAATGTCTTTTACGACATGCCGCAAATCCATGATTTGCAGTCGTGCAAATTGTAACGCAAATTGTTCGATTAAATATGGTTGGATGTTATTTAAATAATTTATACGTAATTATATGCAGTTTAATGTCATTTGCGACAAGTTTTAATACAAAAGAAAAGTCTGCAACGTACAACACAACCTATAAATAGAATTAAGTATTTCAGCAGGATATAATAGGTTTCTTCCTTACCCAAATCAATTTAGCAAAAAGACTAGAAAGGGATTAATTGATTAATCTTTTTGATCATCCAAAGAAGGAACACCTGACAACGGACAACATGACTGTAGGAACCAGAAACTAGAATAAATAAACCTCTCTAAAAAAATAAATTGAAAATAATAAAATATAGTTTTTTTAAAAAGTGTCCCAGTTTTTCATTTTGAAAATCTAGTCATCCTATTTTATAGGGTATTTTTTTTATATATAACAGTGTTTCTTGCTAATATCAATTTAATTCAGTATTATTGATATAGCGCCCTTTACAATAAAAAAATTCTCTAGGTGCTTCACAGAGGTAGAAACCCAGAGCCTGAAACCCCCGGCACCCCCAGTGGCAAGGAACAACTCCATTTTAACATTTAGTGTTTTATCAGATTAAAATAAATTCTGTTGAGGTGGAAAAGAATCAAAAATGGAAAACACTTGTTTACAAAATTTTGTCTAGACTGCTGTAAAAAACAGGTGATGCACAACTTCCATTCCATTTTTGACAGCTCATTCTGACTCATCAACAGGTGCTGATTGTGTATCAGTTTTTTATATTAACTTATTGTGTACAGCTGCTGTGCTCCAGACGTTGCTTGACACCTTTCCTTCTTTTGGATTATCTGGTTAATTGGTTGGTAAAATTGCAATTAACAGAATTTGCAGTGATGCTGTGATTGCTAAGGTCAGACCGCAGGGGCTCGCACCTCATTTTCGCTTGTGTGGCCACTAGCACACTAACATAATACTATGTCTAGCTTTCTTCTCCTATTCACTGGACGGTAAAGCTTATGTGGTTGTGTTTCCACACTAAAATCAGGCCTGTGGCTTGTGTGCCTGTGGCTTGCATGCAGACAGTGCACGTGTTTCTGTGTCATCATTGCAAACCACAGAGAAAACAAGTTCAGAGAAGCACCTAGGCAATTTTTTATTGTAAAAGGCACTATATAATAAAATAAATAAAACTTAACTAAATCACAGCACTCTTGTGATTTACTGTTGGACATATAAATGAAGCATCTTTCATTTCACTGTCACTGATGCTGAGAGATAATAAGATGAAGTCTTCCGTTTGCCCATGTACAACACTGGTTCTGTGCAGTCACGGCCCAGAGAGAAGTCACGTAGACAGGGGAAGAACATAAAAACGTGCCCTGGCCCCAGGCAGATTCAAATCTGATAAAAATTTAAAATATGTTTACATCAACAGGAGTTACTACAAACTGCGCATTATAATTATCCTTTTGTATTTAGACTATTATTAGAGCTGTTGGTGGATTGCTCTGTCTTGGTTTTTTTTGTCCACATCCCATCCAGAGGGTCCTACAGTGGTCCATCTTGATGGAGTTGGTTCTGCAGTCACACAAAGCCAGGCCACAATCCTTGCCAGAAAGTGGAATTGTTGGGTTTTGAGTCACTCATAGCAGCACATGCATCAAATGAGTTAAACAATTTAATGGAATTAATCATATAAATGGATTATTCTAGATTACCACGTGTATTTGGCAGCTTTAAGCGTGCATGCTTCTTTGAGTCTACATCCGTTAGATTCACTCCTCATGACATATACAGCACCTATACTGTCACTCCCACATCACCGACAGATTATAATCAGCAGTGCTTCTCATTCCGCACACGCTTACAGTGCACGGCAGGAAATAGAGCTTCATGTATGAACAAATACTATGTTCAGATACACTATGTTCCTCCTTAAATTGCATCTTTTTACACTGACTCTTTATGGACTGGTTTTTGATTTGGATGCCATCGTTTGCCCAAAAGGTAAAGTCTGACTTATTTTTTTCTCTGAATGACTGAAATACTTTTGCCTGTCTGGCATTACTTGATCCAACTTTCATATTTTCCTTGTTGGCTCCTGTGATTATCAGAATATATCTTCATTATTCCAATAATCTAAGGTCAAAGAATTGTCATCAGAGGAAAAATGGAACGTTGTGAAGACTGCAAAGAAGGATATTTTCAGGATAAGGAAAGCTATTCCCAAGAATGTGAACCGTGTACAAACTGTGACGAAGGTGAATCCTGAATTTTTTTTAGGTTCATTTTTATTTTTATGGGTGTAAAATTCAGTCGGCTGTTTTCATTTCTTGGGTTTTCAAGGTTTTAGCTGTGAATAAATGGCTACAATTCTGGTTTGGAAATAATAGTTTAGATACTTTAGTCTCCAAGAGAAATTAGATTTATTGTATGTTTTTTTTGGTGCATCTTGGAAAACACGTGAAAATAAATGCCATCAAAAGGAGAGCAAAATCAAGGAGAGAAAATTTGGATTTTTATGGGGGAGTTTTTAAGTTTTTTTTTAAATTGTCCCTTCATTTATATCGCATTGGATTACATTCCACAGTATTCAGAGGTTATTTCCAAGAGAATTACAGTTGCCAAATAAAGAATGATTGTTAAAAATGGCATGGAAATACATCATTACACTGATTCCACTTTAGCTTAATATGACATTTAGAGGAAATAAAGCTGAAATGAGTGGCTCATTGTGGCATTAAACATGTAAACGTATGTCTGAATTTTTTTGTGGTAGGGTCTGGGAGTTTCATCGCACAGCCGTGCACAAAGAAATCAAACGCGATATGTAAATGCCGTGGAAGATTTGTTATCAGGGACAAAGACTTTTCCACATGTCAATGTAATGTTGGATTTGGTAAAGAATTTGGAGGTAAGGAGGCTGATGACAGTATACTGAATGCTATTAATTTGTTTTAACAATGTTTTGCCTTTGCCTGCTAGAGTGTAAAGAATGTGAACATGGATTTTTCAGCAAATCTATTGATTCACCCTGCATAAAATGGAAAAAGTACGTCCATCCCTCATGATTTTAGATAAGCGCTCAGCACGTGTTCCTAACCCTTGGGTCACCATTTATCCTCTCCAGCTGCAAATATGGAGTAAGAATCAATGGAACCAGGACCTCAGATGTCATCTGCAATGAGATACCGCAAACTGCGGATGCATCACCCACACTGGGCGAAGTGATTTCTTCAGACACAGTCGACCAGGATACTCAGACCTGGGGACTGTTAACTACCGCCGCCACCACCATCATGTCTCCCACCATGCAAATCACACACCCTAATGCTAAAGTGCGGCCCTCCTCCCCTTTAAGCACAACCGACTCCTTTGGTAAAGCCCATCCCGCCGTCCCCCTTCCACACAACAATAAAAACACTAAAATTAAACATTAAATAACTCCTGATCTTTCATCTCCAGGTTTCCTCATCACCTTCGCAATTGTTGGACTGCTGGTGTTGACCGTCATGATCATGAAGCTCTACTTTGCCTTTTACAAGGAAAAGCATGAATCGGTACAAAGTATGTTGCAAAATTAAAACTGAAATTTCGCTTCGTCTGGGATTTTTGCCAATGATACTGATGTTTTGCAATATTACCAGAAGAAGCCACCGTAGAAAGTGAGCTTAATTCTGACACATTTTGATGGAAAATGTTGACATAAAGAGCGAGTAACCAAACATTAGCAACAGTATGAAGGACCATGTGGAGGAGTCACTGAAGTTTTTGCATTTTTTTCACCAACCTGTCGGGCCTGATGTTAGGATTTCTCTATTAATGCATCCACAAATAAGAGTCAAAATGCACATTCATGAGCCACTGTTTTGCTCCTGATAATGTAGATGTTTGGGTATAAGACACCGCAATATAAGCAGGAAGGGGTCTTATCAAATCATGACGTCTGAGGCTGATGGTTGGTCTTGGACAGGGGGCTCTGATAATCCTGATAATCCTATCTTCATGTTTTTTTGCAGAACACGAGTCACTGTGCAGGCGACCAGTCGAGGAAATCGGAGGCGGCAGTCAGGTCTCTTTGAAACTGGATCCAGAGGAAAACAGATACATTTAGGAACATTTAGATCACTCAGTAATCTGAAGAATTTCTGCCTGATCTTGTTTTATGTGTTTTATGTGTGTTGATTATTTACTTCTTCTGTAGAAGTTGATGTGGGTGGATGGGGCCATTTTCTGAGAGCTCAGCTGTGGCAGAAACAAAACCCTTGTTTCAACTCATCACGCATATCTGGGAACACCTGAGAAAACTTTTCCTGTGTAATTTCTGTTTGTTTAAACTATTCTGTTCAATGGGTAGCCAGTCCATTTATTAGAACAATGGAAACCTATTGAGGGTAGTGTGTGGGCTCAGGGGACTTTCCCCTCACAGGGTAAAAGGTGTCATTTTTAATTCTTGTTTACGTGTACCTGATCAAAGATTTTCCACCACGTCAATGAGGTCAGAGGAGTTATGAAAGTGTGCTCTGTATATTTCATTGCAGATTATTTCAACTGCACAGAAGCGTCAACCCAGAGGAAGCATGTGTGTGCTGCATTTAAGTTCCCCAATAAAAAAAACAAACTCAAAAGAACCCCTCTAATAGAGTGTGAAGACAACATAATATGACAGAGGTATAAAAGCTCATTACCAAAAGATAGTGAAGTAAAAGGAGAACAAGCTACTGAGGTGAACATGTGCTTAGTTTATGTCTTGTCTATGGGCAACCAGTTTGTTTCCCATATGCTGTGAAATGACCTGAGTGGTTGACCTGAGTGGTTGATATGCTAAGTGATTTTTATATCATACTTTATTTGTTTATATTTAAAATGTAACAAAGAGCCCCAGAGACACTTCTTTTGAAAAGAGGTCATGTGTCATAAGTGTTATAAAGGTTTTATAAAGGTCTAACATCCATTAAATAAATGTAATGTACAAAACATGTGTGTTCTAATGCAAGACAGATGTGAATAATGGATTGGGTTTTTTTTTTTTAATTATTCTTTTGGTACTTTATCTTCACGGTAAAACTGAGTAAGAGCATTTAAAAAAAAACACCAGAAATATGTCACAAGGTTTCGGGAAGTCAGTTTCAGGTGCTTTTGGGCTGAAAGAAATATGGGCTGTTTCAAGTACAGCAAACATAAACTAAAAAGACAGCAAAACACTGGCAAATATGTTATGGTGTTATTTATTACAGAGCTTTGCATAAAGCAGCGGAATTCCCCTTCAATGCGTTTTCCTCGCACATCTATTGCTGAGGCAGGTGCGTCGTGTGACTACAGTCCCAACTATTAAAGGGAACTCCCGCATACTTAGCCAACTTACGAAATGCTGTAACGATAGTGGCGACGTTTCGTTGTAGACCTTTTGAAGCAAAATGCATTTGAACATGAAAGTTTTAGTGAAGCTCTGATTTCGCTTGATGTTTTCGATGAGCCGGAGTTTTTAAATGCCAGAATACAACCTTAAATGACCTTTTAAAAAAATATTTGAAAGGTCTCAACAACAGAGTGACAATTGCAGAGACACTCGCGGATGCAAATGGACTTGTGGGACAATGTCTCGAAACCATGAGGTCGTGTTTCAGTCCTAATCAAAGAGTGAGTGGAACCATCTTTTTTCTACCCTCCAGAATGGTTAACACCCGCCTGAAGAAGGGGTAAGCCGCGTTTTCACTGTCAGAATCATGGTCTGAGGTCAGACAGCTGACTGTGACGACTGAGCTACGTAACTGTTGCGTTTAAGCATGTTTCACATCAGTGGGGTGGGAGAAGAGAAGAGAGGAGCCGAGACGAGAGAAGAGGAGAGGAGGGGAGAGGATATGAACACTGTCCAAATGTCAAAAATGATCTTTCACTTCCTGAAGCTGACTCTCGCGTGTGAGACTGACGTCAGCAAACAAACCAGATAAATCCTTCTGCGGGGACAACTGCAGATCAGTCAGAATGAATCTTCTGAGTTTTTCTCTGGTGCTTTTCTGTTTATACCATGAGTGGACCCCCATACATGCTACAGGCTGTGGAGAGAACCAGTATGAAAAAGATGGACAATGCTGCAGTACGTGCCCCCCGGGTAAGAGAACAAAATATATTTATAATAAATATATGATAGTCATATAAAAATGGTGTGTTAATATGACAAAAATTCTGAAAATATATAATACATGTAATTCATGTCTGAGAGGACAGAATGACTGAAAGGATTGTGAATGTTTACTTCATGACTTTCTCACAGGGAAGAAATTTGAAACTGTCATTCACACTGTTTATAAGTAAATCCTTCTTTAAATATTACTGTATGTTATGTATTTATGTCATTCAGGCCAAATTATCACATGAGTAATGATTTGGTTGTTTTCCTGTTTTTGCTTGTTGCATTCTGTAGGTGAATACATTGAGGACTTCTGCACAAAGCAGCAAGAGACTGTTTGCCGTCAGTGTGTCAAAGGTCACTTCTCCAGCAACCATAGTGCCTTTGACAGATGTGACAAATGCCTGGTGTGCCAACAAAGTAAGACCGAAAACCCTTTTTAAGGTGTTTGCACTCACTAATGTCTGAAAAAACACTTTGAGCAGAACGTGCACGATAAGGACTCATGCATGTAGATCTGTGGTTCTTGTTCTTGTTTGGCTTCAGACTATACCCAGAAATGTACACCGACCACAAACGCAAAATGTTCCTGTCAGCACGGTTTCCTGTGCTCCAACAGTCTGTGCTCTCTCTGCATGGAGAACAAGTGCAAGGTGGGGGAGAAACCCAAGCAGACACAGAGGAAGACAGGTATCTATCTATCTATCTATCTATCTATCTATCTATCTATCTATCTATCTATCTATCTATCTATCTATCTATCTATCTATCTATCTATCTATCTATCTATCTATCCAACAATCCATCTATCTATCTTGCAGAAGAAGGGCTGATAGAGTTCTCATATGAGTGTGAGCCTGTGTGTCCAGAGGATGTTCCAGGGAGCAGAACCAGGGGCTCAGTTTGTGCTGGACCTGGTAGGCCAACATACTGTTTATATACAGGATCTTCAGTGCTGCCTCATGCACGGCTGCTCACAACAGCTCTGATCATGTCGTTTCACCAGAGGAGCAAGACAGCAGCCAGGACTTGGTCCGTGTGATCCTCGGAATCGGCTTCCTTTTGCTCTCAGTTATCCTGATCTTTCTTCTGGCTTTTTCCTGCATGAAGAAGCTGAGGAGGAACAAATCTCGTAAGTGGGCCAGTAAAAACAGGCGCAGCTTCATACTTGCTTCTACTTTACCGACAATTTATCATTACAGTTTAATATCCAGTCTACTTGATTCACTCAATGCATGTGCAGGACCTCCTGAGTGCAAACAGAAAGCATGTGTCTGCTTCTTGATAAAGGCTCCTCCACGGCTCCGGGTGGGCTGAAGGGGCTGGAGTACCCTCTACTGTTTACAAAATGACATTGCAAACTAATAAAATCAACAGAATGATTAACATATAACCTTAGTAAAGGTAAGGGTAAGTAAACGTGTTTATGAAGATGAGAATACAAACCACAGAGATCTTACAATGAACTGAAAATATAAAGAATAATGTTAGAAACTTTAAATGATGACTGCAGGTTGCTGATACTGCTGCTGTTTTTAAAATAGTTAGTTATTCTTATTTCATGACTCTTTCAGGTGACACTACCGCTGACAACCCAGCTATCACTGCCAAGACCGCTGATTTTCAGCTTTCACAGGAAGAGAATGGGTTTTCTCTCCTCATCCAAGATGTCTCCAAAGACAACGAGCATGTGGTCCAGTTCAACCTAGAAAAGGTTTGCTTCACAAATCTATGATGCCAAAACAAACAAACAAACAAACAAACAAACAAACCTCACTGGAGTTCTGTAAGCTCTTATTTAAAGACTCATAGACTATCAGGACATGAGTAGGGTATGTGACTATTTACACGCAGTATAGAAGCATACATGTGAAGCACGTTCAAATGAAAGTGCCAAATTATGATTAACGGAAAATATAAATGCCTCGTGTGACAGCATAGCTCATAGTGTGGAAAAAAAAGGACATTTATCTCTGAGGTTTCTTTTTTTTGCATGATCAGTACTGTGTAGGAGTGGTGGTACGTACCCTGGATTTTCCTGCACATTAATATGAATGTTACCTGGAATTTACTGTGTTGCCTTTCATAAAAAAACAACAACAACAACAACAACAAAAAAAAAAGGTAGAAAACCTTTTTGGTGACTGGAGAAGACCCTAGTGGTATTTTGCACAACTAAGTTGTGACATAAAACGACAATTAGTTTTCATACTCTTCTTGAGTATTATGGTTATCGTGTTATTGTGTAGTTTGTAAAAAACATTTTCTGACTATGTATACAGACTATAATACGTGCATTAAAGACGTTAACCTTTTCTTTCTTTTTGGAATAAAGTTTTTAAAAAGCGCACTCAAATAATTCATAAATAAATACATTTTTGTGCCTTTTTCTCTTTCTTTCTTTCTTTCTTTCTTTCTTTCTTTCTTTCTTTCTTTCTTTCTTTCTTTCTTTCTTTCTTTTTTTTAGATTTAAATCGCTGTTTTGATGACCGACGCATTGGTTGTATTTCCGCCGTGTAGCTTTCTGTGGTCATGTGACAGCGGGTCCCATTTCTCTTCCTGCCTGGAAAACGCCACATCTGACTGGGAGAAAGAAAAAGACACAGGGGAGTCTGAGCACCTTCTGACCAAGATGCTGGCACTCATAAACCGGATTTTGGACTGGTTCCGGTCTTTGTTTTGGAAAGAAGAGATGGAATTGACACTGGTCGGCCTCCAATACTCGGGAAAAACAACATTTGTAAACGTGATCGCTGTAAGTCTTAGCTGCTAGCTTAGCAACGCTGCGTAGACTGTGCAGCTACCATTCAGGCTAATAACGGGATGACAGCTACCACCTGAGAGGATAATGCAACACTGTCTGGTTCTCAGCTATAAGTGCATTATAATACAATTTTGGACTTTATGCATAATAAACTCATTATAAAAAGGTAATCAGTAAAGATGAAACTGAATGAGATTTGTTCAATCTGCTAACTGGTTTACTACTGGTGGAAGCTTAATGGGCCAGTAAATGCATGCCTTATGTATTAACATTCATTAAATCTTGCATCTGCGCCCAAAGTGTACAGCGCGTTTCACCCACAAATAAGTTAGTCTGAAAAAATCTCATTGCTGCATATGACACATTTGCAACAAGCTCAGTAACCACGCACAAAAAGCCAAACAAAAACTAACTAAATATGTAAAATTTGAAATCCACAGTTCATTCATGAGACATTTATTAATATGCAATATTTTGTAAAATTTTATCTTGCTGTCTGTATGCAGGGAAAAAAGAAGAGGCAGCCTTAGAAACAATGAGCACCGATTAAACCATAAACTAACCTAAAAACAAGCTTAGTTTATTTTAATAGCAGGTTAAGATGCAGTCCATTGAGTATAAATTGGTCATAGAAGAATCGTGCAAATGTCTGACAGTGTTATCACAGTACGCTGAAAATTAGACAATATTAAAAGCTCACGACATTAAAACTGTGTACGTAAAGTTTTATGTAGGTGTTATGAGTTTCATGGTCAGCAATGTTCAAAACCATGTTTGTCACATGCTCACATTTTCTGTGTGTTTGATTGTTTTTAATGTCTGTATAAGGGAAAAGGGTTTAAGTATCATTTTGGGTTTGAGGAAACTGTAATTCTCATCAATTGAGCAAGTAATTTTAAAAAATATCATTACCCAGGATTGCAGATTCAGATTGGTTTGCAGTATGATAAGATTGATACATCATTGTTTTTTCCAAAGAAGAGAGCACACACCAGTGGTTGTGTTTGAAGAAGAAACAACTCAGATCTTATCAATGAAAAAAAGAGTAGAAGACCAAGTGAATGGCTGAGTGTGGTGTGGTGGTTCCTCCTCTTTCAGTCACGAGACTGCTGAACTCATTCCCACTGAGCTTCATCAGGTGACTCCAGCAAGTCATATGCTGAAAGTGTGTCTAGCAGATGATACATATTTGGAATAGAGGAGGTGAATTGCAAATGTATTTTAACTTTAATACATGAAATATTTTTTTTTTTTTTAGAAATAATACCCTTTTCAATAGATTTTGTGTCTTCTTTATGTGACAGTTTTTTTTCCAAAGAGACTTCCCTTACTTCCCCAGTTCTGTTCCTGTGACTAATACTATACACACATACAAAAATTTGTGCGAAGTTGTCCTCAAACACACTGATATTTTCACTCAAAAATCAGTCTGTTTTAAAAGAAACATTCACTTTTGGCTCTGCTTTCAGTCGGGGCATTTCAGTGAAGACATGATTCCCACTGTCGGGTTCAATATGAGGAAGGTTTCCAAAGGAAATGTCACCATCAAGGTATTATTTCCATCACTAGTTATGAAGTTAAACCAGAATTCTCCATCGGTAAGGGGAAATAATGTAACTGCTAATAGAATTTCTTGTGAATATTCTGGTTTTTTAAACTTCAGATCTGGGATATAGGAGGGCAGCCGAGGTTCAGGAGCATGTGGGAGCGCTACTGTCGTGGAGTTAATGCAATCGTGTGAGTGTTTTAATGCAAATAATACTTGAAATTTAGTTCATTTCCTGAAAAAGCATGCACATTGTTGCTAATAGCACTTGCTGGTTTCAGGTATATGGTTGATGCAGCAGATCAAGAGAAGGTGGAGGCATCCAGAAATGAGCTTCATAACTTACTAGATAAACCACAATTACAAGGCATTCCTGTAAGTGTTGATCTGAAACTGTTTTTTGATGATTTCTGAAGCAGCTACACAAAACCTCCGTGTGAGTTGCAGGAACTGTTGCCTACTGCCTTGTCAGATTTCTTCTCTAATGTGTGTTTAGGTTTTGGTTCTCGGTAACAAGCGGGATCTCCCCACAGCTTTAGATGAAAAGCAGCTCATTGAGAAAATGTAAGTGAAAAAGATAAAAGGTTCAATTTCCTGTTGGGATTTGGTTGAATAAGAGAGTCCAAATGTAATGAATGAAAACAGAGTCTGTGAATTGAACTGCCTGTTATCCTGAGTTTATTATCATGCATGCTTTTTTCCTTTAAAGGAATCTTGCTGCTATTCAGGACAGAGAGATATGCTGCTACTCGATTTCCTGCAAAGAAAAGGACAACATTGGTGAGCTGCATGTCAAAACCTTTGTATTGTCTCATGTTAACTCAAGGGTGGTTGTTTTTTCCTACTTTTTCCTGCTTATTCAACATTCAAAGTTGAATACGAGAGGAAGCACATGCACGGTGCCACAATGCCAAGATGAATCCTCTCACTCATCAGTGCAAATGAGATTCCAAAGTTATTTTAATTTGTTTTGAGAAGCCTTATTTCAATATAATCTGAGTTGCATGTATATCTTGTGAACTGGAAGTGTCTGGATCGTTCTGACCTTTTTATCTTTTTTCCCAGATATCACACTTCAGTGGCTCATCCAGCACTCAAAATCCAGGAGAAGTTGAAAATTCTCATGCAGCGGTGTATGCCATGTAACCTCTTGCCCTGCCCTCATCATTCTCTGACGATGTACAGACTCCAGCCTGTGCTGTACACTGCACTGTCCAGTTTCTGTTCGTTTTTTTAATAGTGTTTTTCTGTCACAGCCCCTGTTAGCGCATCACTATAGTGGCGTCATGTCCTATAAAGCTGTTTCCTTTTCCTTTTTCCTGACTCTTAAGAACATGTTTCTCATCTGCGTTGTGATTCAGGCGTTCACACTGAAGTTGGGCCTCATAAAGAACTGATATTCCTCACATAGATGATGTGAACATGGAGTTTCTAATTCCTGTTAAATATTTGGGACTGTCATCTTTGGCTTGGTCTGGTCATCTTTAAATGCCGCCTTTCTGGTTTTAGAAAACTACATTTATTCAAGTCAGCTGAAGCAGTTCTGTGAAACTATCCAGCCAGTCTGATTTTTACTGATGTGTCATGTGTGTATATGAAAATGATTCTATTTAAAAAGACTGAATATAGTAAGACTACAGGATTGTGTGGTTCACACTGGCCTCGTGGTCAGAAGCAGCCTCAGTGGAACAATGACTTTTTTTGCTGAGTTGAGGCTGAGAGCGGCAGAATTTAAAGTGCCTTGTGCAGTGTCGGAAGAACTGCAGCTGGCAAGGTTTGCTGATTGAGAGTAAAAAAAAACCCAAACAAACCACCACTTCAATATACTCAAAGAATAAAAAGGCATGCTTTTTAACTTTGAGTTTGTCTTTTATTTTTATTTATTTTCATGACACAGAAAGGAAAGGAGCGGATCTCTATTCTTAGAACACACGAGTACTTGTATAAAGGTATTTGTGGATCCCTCCTGTGTTTGTTTTGCTTGAGTTCACATTACACTGAAGACTTGAACATTTTAAACTTTTTAAAGTGAGCAAATATTTAAGTTATCTGCTGCCTTTAAGGTATGGATGATTAAGTTAATGCGCTGCTTGATTTAGTTATACAACATTTCACATATAAAATACATGAAATATACAGGAGACAGGTATGGGAAAGTGACCTGCTTGGCGAAGGTCTGCGCTCTCCGTGTGGTTTTCTAGTTTTAAATGTGATATGAAAACAAACAAAACATGATTTAATTTTTTAGTCCCAAGGCGCCTGCAGGTTTTTACTCTTGTGTCTATTTTCTATTGGTACGCAAACTAAAGAAATGACACGTCAGTAATTTAACCCGCAGATAGACGGCGCCTCCACCAATCAAGGAACGAATACAGTTGAATCGCAGATGACGACACCGGAAAGTAACCAATCACAGCTCGGAATCCGAGGTGCGCGTCTGTTGACAGGAAGTACAGTAAGGCATAATCATTCCACTGACTTCTTTAGTTTAGCTTGATCCCAGGGTAACAGTTTCATTCGCCTCTCTGGTATGTGGACGTAAATTATGCGTTTTAAAATCGACGCGGAACAAAGATGCAATGGAGGTCAGTAGTAGTTGGTCTGGTCGTACTGAGAGTGTCCCTCAGCTGTGTTCTGTGGCTAGCCTTTGGGCTGGGTCCCAACGTTAGCTCGGGATTTAACTTTCCCCTCAGCTTCAGTTTGCACAAACTAGATTTGCTATTCAGGGAAGCGAAAGAGACCGATCCGAGGGCTAACTCCTGGTCCAATCGAATACAAGGTCAGAAATATGAAGAGACGACGACCACCTGCTCGGAACTCGGAGAGGAGTCCCTCAAGTCCCTCAAACAGTCCTACATGAATTTCTTCGACGGCAACAAGGACGAGTATGCACGCCGATACGGCTCTTTCCCGGACGCGCTGAAAGCTAAGATGAAGGACATGGCCAAAGAGATGTTCTACTTTGGATATGATAATTACATGAAATATGCCTTCCCTGCGGACGAGCTGAATCCAATTGCGTGTAACGGGAGAGGCCCTGACGTGCTAAACCCGTGAGTCACTGTCTGACCTGGCTAACTGAGCTGGCAGGTACCTGCTCAGAAAGTCATTTCCATCCTTGCTGTTTTCCCACCACTGATATTTGCATTTAGCCGTTGTGCTGCAACCGCTCCCACTGCTGTCTGCCTGGGGTTCAAACACGCAGCAATGCTGTTGTCACTTAATTCATAAAACAATGCTCTAAGGCATTTCATTATGAAATATGTACAATGTTTGCAGTATTTTTAGTTTATCATACATGGACTGCAGTGGGATAAGCAACAGAAGTGTTTGTTTTTCCAAATTCATCTGAATTTCTCTTGTGATCTCTTGATAATGTGTCATTTTGCTCATTTGTGCATTTTCATTTATTTCATTTCAGGTCAAATATCAACATAAATGATGTCTTGGGGAACTATTCCCTTACACTGATTGACACTTTAGACACCCTATTGGTAAGGTATATTCACCCCATGTCTCTGTATGTTCTAATGGTGTAGGATTCCATTCTCATGCCTATTATTGAGACTAAATGGAGGGACAGCTTGTGAAAGCTTTGCGTCGTGTTACTTCATTTACAGTAAACATACCTGTACTAGTTTAGTCTTTGCTGCTCCGTGCTGTCCATGAGCTCCACCATCCACAATCCCAGAGTGGTTGTTAAAATACAGAAATTAACTCCTTAATAGGAATGTTCCCTTTAAGCACTGTAGTTGCAGTCTGTGAGGATAACAAGACAGTCTGAGTAAAGCAATAGTTAATTACGGCTGTTATTATGGCTGGTATTATGGCTGTTATTATGGCTGTTATTGGTGTTATACTGTATAATGCTCTCTCTCTCTCTCTCTCTCTCTC
>BJFM01002930.1:17184-34909 GCA_016586285.1 Arothron firmamentum
CCCCCCCCCCCCACACACACACACACACACACACAGGTGCTTGGAAATGTCTCAGAATTCCAGAGAGCTGTCAAGCTGGTTATAGATAATGTATCGTTTGACAAGGACTCAACTGTGCAAGTTTTTGAGGCAAACATCAGGTTTTTAAATCCTTATTGTTTTCAGTCTAATACTTTTTAAACTCACGTTATCTCAGTGATGATATATGAACCATGCTGTCATTTGTCACCCTTTTTTTCTTGATCTGCTTCTAAGCAGAAAACTTGAATAGTATTTCTGCTCTTTCCAAAGG
Source organism: Arothron firmamentum (assembly GCA_016586285.1). Classification (NCBI taxonomy): domain Eukaryota; kingdom Metazoa; phylum Chordata; class Actinopteri; order Tetraodontiformes; family Tetraodontidae; genus Arothron; species Arothron firmamentum. The sequence goes on from BJFM01002930.1 coordinate 17,477, forward strand.
ATTTTAGGAAGTCTTATCTCCACCCACATTCTGCTGACAGACCCAAAACATCCTTTTGGCAAGGTGGGCTTTGAAGGTTACGATAACGAGCTGCTCCACTTGGCTCACGACCTGGCTGTCCGATTACTGCCCGCGTTTGAGAACACGAGCACAGGCATTCCTTACCCAAGGGTGAGTGAGATTACTGTGTTGATGAAGTACAAGTACAAGATTTGTGCTTCTTCAGAAATTTCAGTTTGACTCCAAATATGTCCCTAAGCTTTTCTGCACTTTTGGCTCCAGGTAAACCTGAAGACTGGAGTTCCTCCTGACAGCATCAATGAGACTTGTACTGCCGGTGCTGGGTCCCTGCTGGTGGAGTTTGGAATCTTGAGCCGCCTGATTGGAGATTCCACATTCGAATGGGTCGCCAGAAGAGCTGTCAAAGCGCTTTGGAGCCTGAGGAACAATGAAACTGGTCTGCTAGGTATGTATCAGTTGGTAGCACAAGCTCCAGAATGGGGGAAAGCATCTAGAAATGTAATTATTATGTCTTTAAATCTTTAGGGAATGTGGTTAATATACAAACAGGCCAGTGGGTCGGCAAGCAGAGTGGTCTGGGAGCTGGAATGGACTCTTTCTATGAGTACCTGCTTAAATCATACATCCTTTTTGGTGAAAAAGAGGACTATAAGATGTTCCAGACTGCTTACGACAGCATTCAGAACCACATGAGAAGAGGGTGAGTTGCACTGCAGCTTTGGTGATTTTAAGGTGAGGTAAGGCGATGCACAGATTAGACAGCGTCACACAGAGTTCCACTTTAGATGCTTTCCGCACTTTATGGATGTCTTTTCTTTTCTTCATTATGAGCCGATAACGACTTAATGCCTCTCTAATGGTGTGAATACTCTGAGACGTTGCGTAACAGTCCGTGTGTGTGCTGTGTTTTCCTCAGGAGAGAGTCATGTAATGCAGGAGAGGGTGACCCACCTCTGTATGTCAATGTGAACATGTGCAGTGGCGAGATAATAAACACCTGGATCGACTCCCTCCAGGCCTTCTTTCCGGGACTACAGGTGGGTTTTTAGAACTGGTTTAACCGGGTGATAGTGATGATGGTGCGGTAAGCACCTGAAAGGTGTCTCCCTTCTGTGGACTAGGTGCTGTATGGTGATGTAGATAACGCCATTTGTCTGCATGCCTTCTACTATGCCATCTGGAAGCGCTTTGGAGCTTTGCCAGAGAGATACAACTGGCAGCTGCAGGCTCCTGATGTGCTCTTCTACCCGTTAAGACCAGAGCTAGTGGAGTCTACCTACCTGCTCTATCAGGTGACTGTCCTGACCTGTCAGGCCGCTGCAAGAGCTTGTCAACTTTTCTTAAACTGAGCTCATTTTGTGTTCCTACAGGCGACCAAAAATCCGTTCTATCTGCATGTTGGGATGGATATTCTTCAGAGCCTTGAGAAGAATGCCAAAGCCAGGTGTGAATCATCTGCATTCCTCTGATGATGTCCAGCGCTCTGATGTGTGTGTATTAAAGTGTGTTGTCACCTGCGCAGGTGTGGGTATGCCACGCTCCACCACGTTGTGGATAAATCCAAAGAGGATCGCATGGAGAGCTTCTTCCTCAGTGAGACATGCAAATACCTATACTTGGTGAGATGCGCTTGTCATCCACAGTCATCCGTTAAATGCAAATTTCATGCAAATGCTTCCACATATCTGTGATAACCTCTGTGGATTATTAATCTTAAACAGAATAGATAAGAATATATGAGGCTTTCAGCCTTACAATATAAAAATGAAACACTCTGGGGTGACAGAAAATGACCTCAGAGGAAACTGTTGATGGCCAATTGTAAGAGAACATGTGGCTTTGGTCACCTCACTGTTGTTTCTCCTCCACTGAGAATCTAAAGTCTGCTGCAAGAATTCATACATTACAGTTTCAGTATCTGCTAATATGGTAGCAGGTTCCCCTTTGTGACACAATGATGCAGCTGTAGTATTACTATGTCGATAATTTGATCTAAAAAGACAAAGATACCTTTTTTTTACTTTTGCAATCATGCATGTCTGTCTTTAATTGCAGTTGTTTGATGAAGACAACCCACTCCACAGATCCGATAACAAGTACATCTTTACTACAGAGGGCCATGTTGTGCCAATAGACAAACGTTTCAGGGAGAAAGAGTGGAACAACTTGTTTTCTTACGAAAATGGAGTGCTACCAGAAAGAAAGGCAAACCAAAGGCCGCCACCCAGCAATACCAGCAATGTATGGACCGGCCAGTTTCATCGTTGAAACATTATGTTTCCTTAAAAATGTGATGATGACTCATTTCTTGTATTTGTTTTTAAAGTGCAACAAGATCCCGGAGGAGCGACGCTATGCACTTCCACTGAAAAGCATCTACATGAGGCAGATCGACCACATGGTGGGTCTTTACTGAATGATGCAACGTGCGCATCAACAACAGCACAAACATGCAGCAGACATCCTCCTCAGGGGCAGACGCGGCGAGGTTAAAACTGTCAGATGGGAAAATCGCAGTCGCTCAGGATCAAGCCCGCTTAAAGAAACAAAAAAGCAAAACCTGGGCCAGCAGCGTGACTGCAGGCTCCATGAAAAGAGAACAGCATCACTTAAGGAAAAATGCAGAACCATGAGGCGAGTCTTTTGAGTGAGTTGTTTGTTTGTTTATGTTTGTTTGTGTGTGTGTGTGTGCGCGTGTGTGCGTGTGCGTGCTCGCTCGCGCAAGCGCAGGCGAGCATGGGTGAGGTTCCACTTGAGCTGTGAATTATGACACTTACTTTGCGAGAAGTGCCATCTTGTCATACAGTATGTAAAAGACTTGATATACTTTGATTATCTGTTCAGGATGATTAGTGCCTCCTATCATTCACACAGCCGAGTTTTTAAGTAGAAGGGCTGCACTTTAACAGGGCATCACAACAGGAAGTGCCTTCAGTGATTTTTCAGAAGCTGCATATCCATTATGCATATCATCTCTTATTGACGGCCGCTTGTTGATCTTGCAGGACATGTCTCATTCCATGTGTTTGTACACTTTTACACTATTCTGACATCAGCGCAAATCTTTCATTTTAGACTCGATGTAAGAAGCCATAATAACATTTTTTAAAACGTTTAAGTTTCTGCCAGTTTGTAATTGTTTACACTAGGTATATAATGTTATTTGCTGTTCTTCTCCTAATTGCACATAATTATGCTTTAAGTGTAAAATGTGTTGAGATCTCAGGGTTCAAAGGACAAAGGAAACATAATGAGTGCTTTTATTGTAATTAAACTTGCTTACAGTATTCCAAGGAAGTGTTTAGTCATTTATACTTTAAAGCTTTAGTTATCTGAGGTCAAATAATACCTGGAGTACAGTTGGATGGTGAATAGTTGGCCTGGTGATGCATCACGGCTGAAAGTTGAGTGTAATATTTTTTGACACTGGGTCAGATTTCAGCAGGCTTCATGATTTAATTACATTTCTTATTATCGACTTCTTTAATTTACTCTCATCAGCACGTTTGGTGAACTATCCTAAATAAATCAAAAGCATCAAAGACACCGTAATTGCTGTTGAATAGATCAGCTGGTTGTTAGCATGGGGGAAAAAAAAGACAGGAATCAGGGAGTTTTGACTTAATCAATGTTGTCCAAAGACCAACAAATGCTATTACACTTTTTGTAAACAACTAGTAGATGTGTGAGCAAATGTTGATCGGATTTATTTTGAGCCTGTTTGGATCTGTACTGCTGTTTGCAGCCTTTGTTAAGCTAAGTTGCTCAACTGCTGGCAGTTGCAAGATATTAAATGTACAGACATAAAAATATTCAGTAAAAATGTCTCACTGAGGCTTGAAAAAAAAGCCAATTAATTGTATTTCCCTGAAAATACCAAATTATTCCTTTAACTCGTTCTAATAGTAATCTTAAAATCAGATATTTGCAGTTTTCTGTCAGAGGAGGAAACCTCACCTGAATGTATTCACTCTTAAGTCCTTAACTGAGTTTTCACATTAATTACTACATTTCTCAATGATATTCAACCAATCTGTTTTGAGACTCAATTAAACATGTTTAATTGTGGAATCTGAAATATTCTGTGAAAATGAATAAATGATTACTATGAACAAGTAGTTGCTGTTGAGATTTAATTTCTGGAATGATGAAAAAAATAAAGTGTTTTTCTACAGAAGCTTTAATAGTTTAGCTAAACAGTCACTTCCACTCCAGACAGGGCTGTTTACGTTGCATCCATCACATCATACACCCACTTGGTGCTGCAAAACACCGTAATTATGTACATTTGCCCTTTTTCAACTATTGCCAACCAGCTTAAATATTTGTTAACCTGTTTATTACTCAGCTGCTCCGCAAAGTGTCTGAATATAACAGTTTTTTCTAGTGAGAATCAGATCCTAAAACCTAAAAGTCGAAGTGCATCTGCAGGTTTGGAGAGGCCCTCTTCTTCTTTTTAGACCTTTGACCTTGTCAAGATGCTTAAGTTGGAATCTAACGAATGTCAGAGGTTACATGAAGCATTTCTTAACTACACACTTTCATTTGGAAGGTGAGTTTGAGACCAAAGTAGACTTGACTAAAATTAAGCTCAGACTTCTGCAAGCAGTCTTCTGCTCTCTGTGGGCCCCAAGTCTTTGGTCAAAGCTACAAATTAGATTGCAACAAAGAAGTTTTATTTTTTTTCATCGTTCACCAGGGTAGGCGGTGGTTTCTCCTGGGGGATTTTTAGATCGCGACATCCTGCGGAGGTAAAGTAAACTAAAGTCAGACGCTGTTCTGACATTGTCATGGCGACAGTGCAAACACTGACTCACCTTTGCCGATGCAGCGCGGCTCTTAGAAGAGACCACAGTCCTTGAGGTTTTCTTTGATGATGATATCAGTCACGGCATCGAACACAAATTTGACGTTCTCCGTGTCTGTGGCGCAGGTCATGTGGGAGTAGATCTCCTTGACATCTCGGCGCATGTTCAGGTCCAAAAACTGCACTTTGATGTAGTTTCCAGCATCCTCGTAAGTGTTGGGGCCTGGACCAGATCAATGCAAAGAGACGTTTGAATCGTACCTAAACGTGCTGCGTTTTGAGGTTGTGACGATGACCTCACCGTCATAATCAGGGAAGCACATGCTGAGGTGGGCTTTCTTGATTTTCTCCACAAACACGTCTTTCTTGTTGAGGAAGAGCACAATGGAGGTGGTGGCGAAGTAGCGGTGGTTGCAGATGCTGTTGAACAAGTGCAGACTTTCGTGCATCCGGTTCTAAGGAAATTGGTGGGGGGGGAGTTTTTTGGGTCAATTATCAGACCAAAGTTTGGCAAATCGTGCAGGGTGTTGCGTGAGTCACAGCTGGTTCCCTACCACTTCGTCATCCTCCACCAGCACCATGTCGTAGGCGCTCAGAGCGGCGATGAAGATGATGCAGGTCACGCCCTCGAAGCAATGGATCCACTTCTTCCTCTCTGACCTCTGGCCACCTACATCAAACATTCTGCAGGGGAAACAGACGTTTCATTGTTCTGATTGTAGCAGCCCACCGTGACTCTGCTGCTCTCTGCTTTACCTGAAGTTGAGGTCTTTGAAGGAAAACTGGGTCTCGATGATACCGGTGGTCTTTACTCGGGATCGCAGCACGTCCTGCTCGGTGGGCACATAACCGGGCTGGATCAGTCGCTCCAGGTCATTCAGGTAGCTGTGGAGAGGAGGAGTGGAGGTATTATGATCGTCTGGGACTGCAAGAACTTCAGACGGGTCATCCCTTACTATCCGGCAGAATCGTTGAGCTGGTACTCGGAGGCCCTGTCGAAGCACGCCTGGATGCCAGAGTCTTTCCACAGGCGCAGGATGATGTCCGACAGCTCTTTAGGCATGGTGCCCTCTTCGATGGTGTCTGCAAGATGCATGAGCTTTCTGGCGTCGTCCTGTAGGAACATTACATGCAGACCTGAAACCATTTCACGCTGAAAACAGCCCCAAGTGATTGTTCAGCCGGCTCCACCTGCTGGTCAGCGTGGCCGTAGCCGATGTTCAGCGTGTTCATGGCCTTGACGATCGCCATGATGGACTGGAGCGTGTTGCTGTAGATGATGGTGATGAACTCCAGGCATTCTTCCAGCGAGTAACCATCTTTGTGGATAATTCTGGAGGGAGATGCCTTATCAATACTTCATTGGCAGCCAAAAAATTAAGGGAAGAAATTAAGAATCAATGGTCTTACTTCATCTGTTTGACTATAGTGCTTTTCCCAGATTCTCCAGCACCTTCATGAAAGAGGACAAAGTGAGTCTAAGTCAATGTAATCTACATTCAGCTTGCAGTCATCATGTGTCTTTGTTTTTGTTTTATTTTAAATGAAGACCTGGTCCTCAATGTTGAACTTCTTCAGGTCTAATCTTGTTCTAGTTCTCAGGGTCCCTGACCTGAATAGCAATGTTAAGATGGCAAAACTGAGTCTGACAGATATCCAGACATTATTCTCAGCCATCAATAACAGCATTTTTAAATGCAAGTGTGTTGCAGCTGAAGATGCTTGTTTTCTGATTGTATTGCTGCTAAAATCATGCACACAAAATTAATAAAAACAATATTAAGAACAGCTGCTGTGCTCCTCATCTCCGTAGATGTTCTTGCATGCCGCTGCACTTTCGCCGCCCCCGCTGCAGACTGTGTGGGAGGCATTAATTCCTTTGGGTTTCAGGATTAAGCAGGTATTGATGTGAGTGATTATCAGTGTCTCAGCACTTCGGTCACACAGGTTATTACACCTTTAGCTAGTTCAAAACAATACAAATCCTCTCATTCATCACAGAAATCTACACTTTTGCTATTTAATTTTACTTGCTAGGAATAAAGTTGAGCCACAAGATAATTTTTATAGTAATCACTTCAACTTCTGTAAAATGTTAAAAGGAACCTTTGACAAGAGCTTCATTAATGAACCAGACAACAACTGTCCTGGATTAGGCCTCACAGAGCCTCTGATGTGTGTAACCATGGCGATGATGTTGCCTTTGAAGCATTTAGCATAACCTTTTTTTGTTTGTTTGGTTGTTTTTTTTTTACCCAGCAGCAGCAGCTTGACAGTCCTGGCATCCTTATCAGCATCCTCCTTCAGCTTCTTCTCCAGCTCTCTGGAGCGTTTTTCCTCTGCGCTCGCTCCAGCCCCCATCCTTCCTCTCCTGGGTTTGGGCCCTTCTGCTCAAAAGATGAGCGTCAGTGGGGGGGCAAAAAAAGAAACGGATGCCGGTCCTACAGGTGGTTGCTGTCGTTTCCAAACAGTGCCGTCAGCGGTGCTCACCCGCTTACAGAAAAGAGTGGACAGTGTTTGCATGTTTTCCTGTCTTAGGGGGGATTTTGGGCGTCCCCTGTCCACCTGACCCAAGGGTGCCAATGGGGCGCAAGGACAGGCCAGGGGCGAAAGGCATGAAGAGAAGCACACACACACACACACACACACACACACACACACCAGAGGAGTGATCCATCTTTTGGGCAGACTTTGCTGTGCTCAGCGGAAGATGGGACATCGGCTCAACCGCTAATCCATCTGCGGCGCTCTGAGGTGCCTTTAAAAAGATGAGGGAGCGTTTGAGCAGAGCACCGTCAATTCAACAGGACTTGAATGTGTCTGCAGACGGTTCTAGAAAATGGTCTAGACACTACGTGAAAGTGTAAATTCACCAAAGCAGACTTCTGACTGAAAAACACAAAGAGAAGGGACCGCCGAGACCCAGGGGTGAGCTCTGAAAGGCTTAAAGAGCTTTGCATTCTCACCTGACAGGTCTCATTGACCTCAATCTGTAACTGGTTATGGATCCTAATCTTCTCACTTCCAATGACATGCATGCATGTGCAGTGTGTGTGTGTGTGTTTGTGACAGAGACAGAGACAACAGTACACCACATCCTCTCCCCGCTTCATCATGTTTTCTACAGTTCTTTCCATCACTAAAAATAAAGTTCAAGTTTCAAAGTAGCTCTTGAATCTAGATCATAGACTCTTCCAGTGTGGCTTGGTTAGTTTCAAATAACCAGGAAAGAAAACTGCTGTTATTATAAAATATAGAGCTTTAATTAGTCAGCAACAATGATGGGGAAGAAAAGGATGTTTTTTTGAACAAATCATTGCAATAACATAAACTGTGCTTTATATCGTACATATATTGTATCATCATCATCCATATTTGTCAGATGGACAAAATAAAAGTCTTTTAAATATGCAACAAAAAGAAAGTTGTCAATGTTTTAAGAACAAGAAGGAATAGAGGCTGAAAGATGTTGAGACATGACCTTTGCTGAACTTTTACATTTGTCAGCCATTTAAAAAAAAGTTTTAGAGCACGTCTTTCTCACACATGTAGGAGTTTAATATTGGAGGAAAAAAAGAAAAAGAAAAAGTAGACACACACTGACATCCACAGACAATTACCATATAAATACACTGTACATGCCATGCACAAGCCACCTTCTGAAGAGTCGAGTACTTATTTCTCTTCAGGTCTGGTGATTTTAGTGGTTGTAACTTTTTTTTTTTTAAAGAAAGTAATGAATAGAAATGGTTTTAGTCTGTGGTTTGTGTGAACAGACAAAAAAGAAAACCAAAAAAAAAGAACAGGAGCAGGCTGATGCGCTCAAGTAGCACCAATGTGGTCGGCGCATACTTTTACTGTAGTGATTTAAACTTACATGATTCATGTACATTTGTGAAAGGTTTCGTAAAAAGCAAAACCAACCCCGCACGAGCTGTGAGCTCCGCCTCCATGTGCAGAAATACTGTAAATGCTACAGGTCAGATGTGGTGTTTACTGCGAGATCACCATTTTGGCAACAGAAGGTGCTTTGTCTTAATAGTTCCTATTAATCACAAACGGTCACAGACTCACATTTAGCTGCCTACTGGAAACTCTTTTCTCTGGAGAGAAAAGAACAAAGGCAATGTTTTTTTTAATCCTCTATCTCAGATTTTGTGTCAAAAACCAAAAAAAAAAAACAACCAAAAAAACACAAAACCCCCAACCCCCCCAAAAAGAAAATCAGCTTATCACAGGTCACGTATGTTCAGGATACAACACTAAAATGTGGTATTCACGTAGAGACGAAACACTTGGGAGCATGTTGGAAGAATTCCGGAGATACGGTGGAGTTACTGCAGGCATGTTGCCATAGCGACAGTCTGTGAGCATTTCCTCTCATCCTTATACAGTATGTCCCATGAAATGCACGGGTTGTCCTGGCAGTAAAAACACCGTCTGGGAGCTCTGGCGTTCCGGGCTCCAGGCACCAAGTCAATCCGGCTTCGACGCGGCCTGCAGTCATGTGATCCAACGTGATGGCGCTCCTGTGTGGGTGTTCCCAGAGTCCTGGGCTACTGTCGCTGTTTCTTAAAAACACCTAACATAAAGGTACTCTCAACATAATTACACATCGTAATAAACACTAACAATAATATTATAAGAACGACAATATTTTCACAGGTTTATCTATTCACAAAGGAACAGCTTTTCTACATTGGTACAAAGAATTACTTTTTACAGCCTACAATAAATATTGTGTATTTTTTTTTTCCAACAGGTACAGACGAGCTGCGGTGTTTATTTGCGGAATCAGTCGTGTTTCTGAACTGGAGTCACGCCCCTAAGTGGAGCCTTGCAGTGTGTAGGAGGGAACGGGCAGAGTTGGGGAAGGTCGTTTTCACAATGGCGGCGTGTGCTTTCAGCCCCTCATGTCTCGGCTGCAGTCGTCTCCTCGTCGTGATGCCGACGGTTGCGAGGCTTCTTCTGCTCTTTCAGCTCCTTCAGGCTTTTGGCTTTGCCGTCGCCGAGGCCGCCCTCGCCCAGCTGCCAGTAATCCTGGCAGTACTGGTTGATCAGGCCCATCTCCGGCTGGCTTAAGATGGTCAGGAGGTCCTTGTATTGACCCGCGTTTGGAGTCCAGGGGCTGGACTGCAGGGGGGGGAGGGCCGGGCTGCCGGTCTCCACCAGCACGTTGTTGACCGTGCGACTGGAGAGGACCACCAGCTGGAGTTTGACCAGAGTGTGTTTGAAGTTTTTCTCTGTGGACGTGCACTGGTAGATTCCACCATCAGACGGCTGCAGCGAGCGGATGAGGAGCCCGTGCTCTGTCTTCAGGATGCGGCCCTCGGAGCGGATCTAGGCGGTGGAACGGTAGAGGTTGGATTCAAAAAGCGGACTCAATCATTTTGCCAGTTATGTGACTGTTTGGAAATGAAATGCTTGCTTTCACCTCTTTTCTCCTGTCACTGTTTTCCTTCTGTAGGTGCCACTTCAGTGACATGTGAGGAGACCTTGCCTGGCACTCCAGGAACGTAGTGCTGCCCTCTACCCCGTACTGAACCGTCTCCAGAGTGTTCTTATTAGCTACAACATAGCATGTCGAATACAGCTGATTAAGTAGTGCACAAAAAATCATTAAACATATGATTTTCTCACAATGAAAGATTTATTTACTTAATTAGCTATTATGTGAAAATGTACTCACTGTTGGAGTTATAACCTCTGCATTGACGTATTGGGTTGCCATACTTCACATCCTGCCGTCGGCTCCGTCTAGATCGGCAGATCAACGAATGAAAATGTAACAGAGACTTTACCAAATTACATAAATATTATGCAGCACAGCAAAGGGACAGATAAAGAAAAGCCATGCATGGCTTTGGCCTGTGTTATTTAAATCCTGACCTCTTTTGGGAGTTTGAATATCTGGAACAGGATTTGCCATCCCAGGCACAGTATGGATCTCTGGCCAGACAGCAGTCGGCACAGGCCTCTCCGTACACGTCACAGCGGTGGAGAGCCAGGTGGGTCACGCCCAAGACAGATCCCACGTACAGTTGTTGCTATAAGGATTTACAGAATATAAAAACCAGTTAATGGAACATTAATTATTCCATCATTGGGAAACTAGTTTCATAAAATTCTTTCAAATTCTGCACAAGTTGTAATATAAACAACTATATATATTAACACACATTAATGCAACAATATAATTAGAAACAAACATTAGCCACTTTAACGCACCCGTTTTGATGAGATCTTCATGGTAGTGATGGGTGTGGGAACCTGCATAAGTGACAGAATCTGTGTTATTTTTAAGACATTTAAGAAAATAGAAGAGACTTGCAGGAGAAGACGTCAGACCTTGAAAACTTCCACTTCCTCCAAGACCAGCTCCTCTGTCTGCAAGTCATCTCTGGGCAGGACAATAACTTTCTGGACTGTCCCCCGATCTGTGAAACCCGATAGCAGCACAAGTTAATCATCAGCTTCGGTCCAGGAAATTAAAAGCCTTCAAACCTGTCATAAAACCAGGCGAGATCCATGTGAGAGGATGAATATGTGGCAATAACTTGAATAATGAAAGATAACACAGAGCCATCACTGACCTGTTCCCAGGAAGAGCACCTCATAGCTCCCATCAGCAGCTGTAACCTGGTCCACCGCAATCGTGGTGAACTCATAGTCTACGTTGGTCCTGACCACTAGGGGGCGCTTGTGGACTGGGTATACCACATTATACATGGTTGGGTGGTTCCTCATGAAGTTGATAACCTCGTCAGGGTAATCTTTGGTGGATTTCATGTTTGGGGTGAAAGTACCACCAGGGCACTAATTGAAAAAAAGGAAAGGGTCAAAATTGCTGTTCTGACTCTTTGCATCCTCAACATGATGTTAACTCTGTTTTACTTACAGTGCCAGGTCGAGGGTAGGGGATCTTCCCAGTGTATGCCACCCACTGATAGTTGGGCCCCTCCTTGTGAGCAAAAGGGCCGTTGAAGACCATACGGATGTCAGCCATGGAGTAGACGCACACCGCCGAGCCTTTAAACACAGCTCTGTATAAAAAGCAGAGAATAAACTAAACTCACAGGTGATCAATGGATTTGCGCCCCGAGACGATTGCCTCTGGGTGTTCTGTGACCATCGCCTGTCCTACCCACGTACTCGGCCAGCCACTTTGAGGAACGCATTAAGTCACGCAAACACACTCGCTGATGGGCTTGTGGAGAGTCGAGCTGTCTGACACACTGACATACAAACACCCACGTTCTGCAGCGCTCAGGCTCCTGCAGCTGGGCGGTGGGTGTATTATGTTTGTAACTCCTGTCATGGGCCTCTGTCATTAGCACCACGTGTGTTTTTATCCGCTGGATTGAAATGCGCCCAAAGCCTAAAGTGAGGACTGGAATAATCTAAGTATTTGTTTTTCAAATGCATTAATCAGGACGTGTTTATTATGCCTCTCCTGTTGCTGTCTCTGTATACATGTCAGGCTTATGCTGTTTATCCTGTGGCAACCTGCTATCAGATCAGATCTATAAGGGAGACATGCATTTCTTTGTGAGCTGGAACATTCACATCCCTGTTTAGTCTTTGCAGCCTGAGACTGAGGCGAGGCATTTCCATATCAGAGAGTTCCGACACCTACGGGCTGCGGGGGAAATGAGTATCAACCGCAGGAGGAAACTACAGCATAACTTTCCTCCGAACTTCATGAAAGGTGAAGAAAGTTGTCAGTGACTCACCCTGAAACTGAGAAGACTCCGTAGATGACAGGATTCTTTGTGTCTTGAGTTGGCTGAATATATACATCCCCTAAAAAAACAAACATTAACAGTCAGTATAATGAGGTGACAAGCTAAAAAAAAACCACATTATTTGCATAATATGCAAAACCATTTCAGTCTGAATTTACTAGTAACAACAAGAAGGTTTATTGCCATGTGTTGATGCTAATGCGTAAGCATCAAATCATCAAAATGATCTCCTGCATGTCACCCCTCACTTTAACTGAGCACAGCAAATCATATTTTCTCCAAACTCAACGCAAAAACAATGGATACAATTTTATCGTTATTTGATCCAGACTCAGCGTCTGAGTTCAGCACATAACTGTTTATTGTATCCATCGTGTGTGTGTCCACTGACGACTACAATATTTAATCTAGAAATTATGTGGAGCCAAAATTCCCAAGCAGCACAACTCTGCATCATATTCTGTATACAAACGTTTCAAAATCAGGATAAGGGAGGCATTGTTATTCATACAAATCATTTTCTACCATAATAAAATAATTGCTGATCAGCTCCACGGAGAAAATGATTCATACTGTGTGATAGAAGCATCTGCGTCTCATGATAAATAATGCCAGTGATGTCTTCCACCTGGTTCCAGTTGAGAATATCAACAATTTTTGGTTGTTTCTTTGGATCTAGGGCTCAAGAGTTCTTCGTGTACTGCGGTCACCAGAGCTACAGCGGGAAACTGAATCCAGAGCTTCAGCTACAGTGCCCGAGTCTCAGCAGGGAATAGAAGTAAAATAAAGACTTGTGCTGAAACATGACTTTAATAGGAGCCATATGCACCCAGAGACTCAGGCCCAGGCCGTTTCTGAACCCTCCATACCTTCTGATGGCTTAATGAGCTAAAATGTATGAAAAAAACCAATAAGAAAATAGAAATAAAGTCTGAAGTAGACCGAGTAGAATAACACTTCTCTCACAACACACACTGTACCTCACTGTGTTAATGACAGAGAAGTAAAAGCAGATCGAATGTCCTATTTTAAATGGTTCTGAAAAGACAAGGACAGTAATTATCTACAGTCAGAGCTCCAAATACAATAACTAGAGTGGGAATAAATCTGTTGCTTTAACGTCTGTGAGCACGACAGCAGCAAGACGGACATCTGAAAGAATTTAGAGACGTCTCCCCAGATTAACCTATCGAATTTCCTCTGAATGAACACAAAAAACAGCTTGTCAGACGACAACATTTCAAATCACAAGCATGTGAGTCGATCAGAGGGCGAAACGGGCCAACAAGCCTGTAAGAAAGCGTTACACTTTGATCACAAAGCCCTACTGGAAATGTAAATTTCTCTTGTAGATTAATAAAATCTAATCTATCTATCTATCTATCTATGTATCTATCTATGTATGTATCTATGTATGTATGTATCTATCTATCTATCTATCTATCTATCTATCTATCTATCTATCTATCTATCTATCTATCTATCTATCTATCTATCTATCTATCTATCTATCCATCCATCCATCCATCCATCTATCTATCTATCTATCTATCTATCTATCTATCTATTGAACGATATAACCTCCACTATCTCTTTGTTTGCTCTCTTCTCTCCGCTACTACTTTAAATGTCACCTAGACTCGACCTTAAGACTCCTTTCCTTTCCTTTCCTTTCCTTTCCTTTCCTTTCCTTTCCTTTCCTTTCCTTTCCTTTCCTTTCCTTTCCTTTCCTTTCCTTTCCTTTCCTTTCTTTTCCTTTCCATTCCTTTCCTTTCCTTTCCTTTCCTTTCCTTTCCTTTCCTTTCCTTTCCTTTCCTTTCCTTTCCATCCCATCGTCATTGACAGGGCTGCAGGCTACACATCAAATGCACAAACAGAAAGAGAAACCAGAACCGAAAGGAGAGCTGTCTCCAGATTTGTCTCTGATGCAGCCGACTGGACAGTTTTTGCAGCTACAGTTTCTCTTTAGAGTCAGACAACAAAACGATGCCACAGATGAGCTGCACAAGTAATTCAATAAGGGGTCATCTGATGGAAGAGGAGCCTTATAATTAGAAAATACTAAAAACATGTCTAGAGAACATAAAATAATTTGATTCATTTTCCTCTGCAGACATTTTTGGCATCTGCGTCTCTCTCTCTCTTTCTCTCTCTCTCTCTCTCTCTCTCCTCCTCCCTCGGTACAGCACCGACTCTCCTCTCTCCTGCTGCCCTCTGCCTCACCATCTGAACCTACTCCACGTCCTCCCCCGAGAGTCCTCACAAGCACTCTAAAAGCCTCTGCCAGCACCAGCGCGACTGGAGACAGAATTCATTTCCACTTGGCTGTCTGTGGTTGCGGCAGGGACGACCACAGAGCTGTGGGATGTTGCGCTGCACCTCGGGAATTGCGATGATCTCACCGCGAGTGCACATCTCCGCCGAAACGGCAAGTACAGCTGTGCTGACAGACGAGGGCCCTGTCGCCAACTGCGTGCTCTTAATGCGTAACATACATTTGCAATTTGCAAGGCTTCATCATCCTGGGAATGAGAAATGCTATAAATTGAGCCACAGCAGGGGATTAAACTTGCTGTACTGCCTGTATGGTGTGCTCAAATGCTTTTTCTAAACTACATTTTGCCACTTCAACTGTATACTTTGTTATTTTGATTGTTCCGTTTGCTGTTCTTGAGCAACTCTGCATGATCATTTCCATAGAATTTCTGTATCCTCAAAGGTTTGGAAACACGTAGACTAGATTAATTACCAAATAAGTAAATTAAACAAATGAAAAGGTTCACTTTTAGTCCCAATGCACAAAAAAAAAAAAAAAACCATCTAGCAATGGAACTGATGGAAAGTTGTGAAAAGCTAGCTGCTGATAACCAGGGACAGTCAAATCCCTCCCTAATCCCGTCAGTCATCTGAGTGATGGACAGGCTGGGGATGATCCACAGGGATTCGCACTGATCCCAGCTGCTCATTACGCCAGTTTCCCTGCATGCACACGAGCATTTCTACCTCTTTTTTTTGTACATGTTCCCTGAAAAAAAAAAGAAAAAAAGAGAGGGGCCTTACAGATAGTACGCTACATGGAGGAGCCGTGTTCAAAGCATCAGACGTGTCAAGCTTTCCGTGCTGAAGTCGGTGATACCTTAATCTAAAGCTGCAGCTTCAGTGCAGCACGTGCATGAGGAGGCTGCTGTCTCCGGCATGGAGGGCTGATCCCAGCATGCCGACTTAGCAGGGTAACATCACGGGAAAATATGTGAAGCAAACGGGGGTCAGAGTGCGAGAACTCCACAAATAAGACAGCTGTTGATACTGAATCTGGCAACAAGAGTTGCATGTGCAGATCTCGGTTTTTAAGCTCTCACTGTCTATCTGCCAGTTACGCGTTCCCTGAAACACGATCTGCAAAAACGCCACCTTGGTTATTTATTCAAAGTTCAGGCAGCAGCCTGGTGAGGAGGCTGGATTTATAATATCCGGAGATGGAAGGAAGCAGTGCAGAGGTTCCGAACGGGCCGACAACGGGGGGAGAATCTAAAACAGGGAAATAATAAATCCCACTTACTTAGTTCGTCAAAGTGCGTCTCAATGCCGTCGGTCCCCGGCACCGAACAGATGAGCCGAGCCTTCAGAAACGTGCTCCATTTGTTAACCAGGCAGCAGTGTCCGCCATCGTCGTTCTGTTGGGAGAAGACGCAGCGGTGAACCGGCCGGTCGGGACGCCAGCATGAGTCCCAATTAACGACCTGTGGTCACACGTTCAGAGCTGAGAGAGCAGGCTGTGACCTGCAACTCAGCTCACTCATTCCAGCCCAAAACGATCTGCAGAACTGGATCTGGAAATGTCATGTCTATTTACGGTAACAACTGCTGTCAGCTGTCTTTGCCTTTCATCTGAGGATTGGAGGGATTTAATAACGGATTTGGGTACCTGAAGATATATTTATGGCAGAAATGTGGAATAAATTCCTGTTTTTCCAAATCATCTCTTCACACTTTGGGTGGTTCACAGGTTGTTCCAACAGTTAATGTGGCTGGAAAGTTTATACCCTGAATTAAATATATCAACAATTATTGGACTGATGGCAAAAAAAATGGAATTTGTGACACCTACAAAATCTATTAATCACACACTAAATTCAAGTGCAACAATGGTGATATTTTTAATTGAAAAAGTGGATGAATGTACAGTAGCTAACTATCTGAGAGATGTGTTTAAATATCTGAGAATGTGTTTTAGTGAGCATGAGCTGAACCCACTTTTCAGCATAAAGCGGACAGAGCTGGAAGCGCAGGCGCCACGCTCGTGATGGCCTCGCGGGCTGTTTGCAAGTTTTAGGCTTGGGCCATCGTTTGTCCGGCTCGAATGGAAAACAACGCTTGAGTGGAGAGTAAACACAGTTCAAGGTTTGTATGCACGTGCATGAGTGCATGCAGACGTGCACCATCCGGTAAAACAAAAATAACGGAATTCTTTCCAAAGCAGGCTGTGGAAGCAAACAGGGCAGACGGTTGTTTGTGACTGGCTTGCATTAAACTTCTGTGCGCAGGGTTTACTGACGATGGCGGGGGGACTTCCTTTATGGGTCTCTTGGAGAGCGTTAGGAAACAGGCGACAGGCTGTGACTAAGCATCACGGAGACGTCTGAACCTTTGAGCTGGGATGATCAACGTGAGGTTTGCTGACTGCTGTGATAACTCACCAGGCAGATCCGCCCTATCCTGGACTGGGTCATGGGACTCTGGCCCATCTCAGAGGCCTTCTCCCGGAAGAAGAAGTAGAGTTTGTCATCATTCTTTTCGGCGCTGTCTGGGATGAGGTGTGCGTGGACAAACGTGGGATCTG
Organism: Arothron firmamentum; assembly: GCA_016586285.1. Classification (NCBI taxonomy): domain Eukaryota; kingdom Metazoa; phylum Chordata; class Actinopteri; order Tetraodontiformes; family Tetraodontidae; genus Arothron; species Arothron firmamentum. The sequence goes on from BJFM01002930.1 coordinate 34,890, forward strand.
TGAAGAAGGGGGGGGGGGGG
>BJFM01002930.1:34925-46443 GCA_016586285.1 Arothron firmamentum
CATGAGTAGCTTTTCATGTTGCTTTTACGAGCAGATATATGCGCTTTTATATCGATAGGTTTTATTAAAAAGAACATAAAAAGTAGATTTCTCACTGGCAATCCCCAACAGGTCCCCACAAAGGTCATACACATTCTGCTTTCCCATTCATTTAATCCCTTAGAATATACATTTACGCAGAATTTTCAAGTCTGTCAAATGAGAAATAGAGAAGTTTTGGAGGATGTAATCATTCGGCCAAAAAAGCCCCTCGAAAAGTTCAGCTAAATCTGAAGTAATGTGAGAAAGCAGCAGGCGGGCCAAGACATATTAAATGGATCTCTTCCAAGCGCTCCTTCCAGTCTTTCCTGAAGCGCATTTTTCACAATAAAGTTTACAAATATGGAAAGTGTCTGCTTAATCTGTCTAACTCGGGTGGATGAAACCTGATTAATATAGACTAAATTTAACCCAGGTTTGAAGGATATCGCCCCCCCAGGACTTTATATCAGTGGCAGTAGGAGAAATGACTATAACATAAGCTATAGCTTTTGGACACAACTGAAACTTTCTCCTGCACCTGAGGGCAGTACATCAAGAGTTATATTTAACGAAGTGGAGTCATTTTTCTTAGCTCATGTTGGCCTCTCAGGGGTAAAACACAAACTTCCTGTGATGACAGTGAGTCCACAGTTACACAAAGGGTTTGTCGAAGTAACTCTTGGAGGGTTGGGGTTATGAGTCTATAGGGTGCGCCGCGTATGAGTGGAGTGATGACATAAATAACAGCAGTCCTGGGGGCTCGGGTCAGTGTCCACCCCTTCGTTTCTTCCCAGAGACAACTGTCTGTACAGCATCGCAGCGTGGTTCCATTGGCTGAATTACTGGGTCACTGCTGGGCATGCAACAAAGATCCCCCCACCTCCCCCCCGCTGTTACCAGGTCCCAAATGAGGACAGACCCAAACTAGAGGGGGGAGAAATGAGGTAACTAGGAACCGCATTATGCGGAAAGAAACTGAGAGATTCCACATGGCTGATTAGCAGGACTCAGGTGTCTCGAATCAGCGCACCATTACCAGGGGACTGTTGTCAGGGCAACAGGGTCAGAGGAAAATCTGGGAGAGAGAGGCCATTATCGACTTGGCAACGTCAACCACGCGCACCCAGTCAGAATTTAGAAAGGCGTGAACATCACGGTTCATTAGAGAGGCTCCTCTGAGTCAACATGGACACGCTGTGGTGTTGCAGAGTCGCCACACTTCGGAGCTGGCTGGGAAATTGGGTGACACCTCACGGTAATTTCAGGGGCTCAAATGAATCAGGAAACAAGAGCGTCAATGCAAAGTCAGCTGTTTACCATTTAACCATCTGGAGTTGTACTGATCGGTCCTCATGGCCGTCTTCTGCCCCAGAGTTCGGAAGATAGCCGAGTCCGTCCCCATGAAATCAATGTAGACGCCAGCGTAGAGCTCTCCATCTGTCAGGCACAAAGGAAAGAACGAAGGCTGTCACCTCAGCTGTCACGGCCAGCGAAGCGCTTTCAGGTTAAATTAAAGGAACATGTTGCCACACGCGTCTGGACGGGTTCTCCAGAGTCTGCAGCCGCACTCGTGGCACCAGCAGCAGCTGGGAGAATCGAATCCATCGAAACGTAAGGCTCTCATCAAGCCGAGCGCAAATGTCATGTTTGGATTCAACAAAGTGGCCTCATAAGTCTTCTGCCGTCATATTTATGACACGTTCCTCGCACCAATCAGCCTGATTGGAACGGATGGAATTACAGCTCTGAGGTCATGGGTCAGCACCTAACTATCCAGCCTGTTCGGGAAATTTAGGGATGTTTTGAACGCGTCGTCTCTGAAAATCCAGGGGAATTCCAGCTTCCTGTGTTTATCCCCGATGCGGAATGTGAGCACTTTGTCAATTATATAGGACAACCTGCAGCTGATTTACTTTGCCGTACCGTTTTGGTCAACAGGCCCGAACTGACGGGGAAGAGCAAATCAGGGTGTGTTTCTCTCACGCACGCGTGTGCAAACACAGGCACACGTGCTCACGCTGGGCACAAGGTCACTGAGGATGTAAAGTATGTGCGACCTGACAACTAGAGACCACCCGCTGGCACGACAGGACACACACACACACCAGCCGGAGCAAACCCGTCCGCTGAGTGAGACACTGAAATAATCACACAAAATGGCCAAAAAGCCGCTTAAACACTGAGAGGATTTACTGTCTTTCTGATGCTCCTTTTCAACAGTTGTAATAAAAGATGAAAATAAGATACAACTGAATAGAAAAATAGTTTTAGAAAATAACAAATCCTTCTCAAATATGTTACTAATACTGTTATCTCCGTTACACACTTTTACATGTAATTAATTTAACAACACTGACTTACTGATCAAAGCAGAGACGCTGTTGAGTTTGGGGTCAAAAGGACATTTTCCCTTCCCAGAATCCACTTTACCGGGTTCCAGTCGGAAAATGTATTCCTAAAATGGTGAAGAGTTAGAAAAGCGCCATCAGTAACTGTCCTGTTGTTGTTTCTCATTTATTAATAGCTGCCACTTTGGTGTGTGGGAGAAGGCACGTTGATTTCTGCACGGAGAAGTTGTACAAAGACGTTAAAAACAGCGGCGTCGATCAATTCAGGGAAGCGGTAAAAGCGTCGAGGAGCGAGCTTTGACCCTACACGGGTTCTCTGGCAGGAGACTGCTGAGGGCAACAAAAGCACACAAAGCCAGTTATCTGTGAGATGGAGAGGTGCAGGAAAATGCTGAGAGCAATCCAAAATTCATTCACCATGCGTCTGATGTTAGCTGCTCAAACAGAAATTCATTATTCCGGAGTGCAAAAGGACATCTGGAACATCTGTGTCAACACTACATCACATTTTGTCCGGTACTTAAAAGTCCTTGTAGCTTGTAACCATCCTTTATTATCTCTGTTATAAAAGCAGCATGCAAAGTAGAAAATGAGATTATTTCCTAAACTGCAGCGCTGCCATTGGGAGGACTTATAATCATCTCGTGATTTCTTGGTACTTTTGGAACACAGATTTTCAGTATCTGAATATGGGAGAACAACAAAGCAGAATACAGCTCCTCTGACTTTAAGATGCTGATATATGTTCGCAGGGCCTTTAATGTTCCGTGGTATGAGAATAAAACACTTTCAAAGCATTCTTTGTTTTTTTTTGGAGACAAGTGTGATCTTGAGCTTTGCCAAAAATGATCATTGTTTTTCTTCTCCAAGAAAAAGTTGGTCTGCAGTCCTGAGAGCTGTGAAAACACTGACTGACATTGAAGTACTCCAGGTGGGCACCAGGCTTAAGAGCCTGCATAAAGCTCCCTTCAGCCCACCTTTGCCTCCAAAGACTCTGTAGCGCCATGGTCCGCTGCTCGACTTGTTCTCCCTCCAGACTGGGACGCCTGTAGGTAGTGGAAGCCCTAAAACACAGATATGGCACAGTCGGCCATCTTGTTATTACTTCTGAGTAACTTTAACCTGGCCGGTGACTTGAACAGAGGATGAAAATAGCTGGAAAAAAGACGAGCCGCTGCGGGCAAACAATTGGAAAGAAAAGTGTGGAGGAGAGCCCGGAGGGCAACATTCATCATTTAGCGAACATGCTGGCCTGGACGCAGTGTCATGCAAACACAGCTGCACACGCCGTGCATAAACCATGCAGGGGAGGGAAAGCAAACAGGAAAGCTAGCGCGACCGATGACTGAAAATGCAGAAAATGGTGCTAAATAATTTCTGAACAATCAGCTTCTGTTTAAGCGCGAGGGAAATCTTTACGGCGTGAAGTCACATGGCATTTTGGGAGGGAAGCCAGATGACAAGAGGTGGAACGACCTTTAAAATGAAATCTGAACCGTTCATTTGAATAGTGAGACTAAACAGGCGAGCGCGTACGAGCGTGCGTGGACCATACCCACGCAGGCAGCTGCTGCAGCCTGTGCAGGGCTGGGAGACGGATGGAGGAAGGGGCAGAGGGAGGGCTGAGCTACAAGGTTGATGATGGATGAGAGGCTCCATCAGTAATGATGGCTTTTCAGAGGCTTTCACTCAGGAAGAGGAGGACAGACCACAGGCGGGGCTGTGCACGACAGGTTCTAGGGGTGGGGGGTTGTTGGAGCTTTGGCTACATTTAAAGTCTTTCAGGAATATTTCCAGGGGTGAGAGAAAGTGAGTGCAGACTGGAGCAGACTGAGACTGTCAGACCGTGAAACGGCACAAATTGATGAAAGGTAAAAGGCAGGAAAAGACGAAACCAAAGCGGAGCAGATAATGAGCCGAGGGGGGGATTTGACGGGCAGATTTGGTTCGTAGAATTGGAAGAGAGCGAGGGTCACGGTGTCTCCACGCCTGCGCGGCGGCGTCTTTGGTTACCTGTGACCTGCGTCCTCGGTCCACGTAGGTGCAGACGGGGTTGTAGGCGCCCGTCCCACACACGTACAGGTGGGTCCGGTTCCACGGCTCGATCAGACGGATAAAGTTCCCGCATTCCCCCTGAGGGAGGGCATGACAAAACCCGACAGGATTAGACACTTGGAAACAAAAAACAAACCCTTTCATGATGGAAGTGGAGAAAGAGGCGGATGATACACAGCCTAATGCAGCACTGATGGCTGGCTTAGCTGTGTTTGACAGCTGTGCACCTCGTCCCAGCCTCGGGTGAGACCACAGTGACAGACAAAAAAGCTTCCCAAACACCATAGAAGCATGCGACAGAGACCAAAAACAACAGCGCATCCGAGCTGTGAAGTGTGTTTTCTGCGAGGAGATGACAGCCGAAAAACATTTTGGACATACTAATCCAGGCTGCAGAGTGACTCCTTTGAACCAAAGGTTTTTTTTTTGTTTTTTTTATTTTTTAATTACGGCTTTTGTTTTTCTCTTCAGAGGATGTGAAATTTTCCATGAAAACACGGACAGAAGAGTTGCTACTGGCAAATAAAAAGGTTTTTTAATCAGTTTTTTTTTTTTTTCTTTTTAGACCAGCTGCCCAACCCCCCCCCAAAACTGCCGAAATGCACAGGCCGGTGATATCTGTTCCGATTTGTCTGTCAAGTTGGCCCGTGGTGACAGCTGGTGAGAAATAAAGGACGTACAGAGCACAAAAAAAAAAAAAGATTATTTGCAAGATGGGGGGGCAGGGGAGAAGGGGGGGGGGATCTGGCAGATCTTAGCAACACAACAGATGCACAAGTCAGAGGTTTGAGAGGACGTGCTTGTGTGTGGGTGTGTGTGCTCACGCGTGTGGGCCTGTGTGTATTATTCAGCGCGCAGTTGTGCTCCCCCACACAGAGCGCAGCGGGGATGATTGCCTTTGACCCCCCGCGCGAACCGACATCCCCTCTGAATTGCTGCTGAATTGTCTTCATCTGTCACCCCCTAAAGAGAAGCTGTAGATTACCGGGGGTGTCTCCCGGTAGCCAATTTGATTTCCTGCTCCGGCGGTGAAATTTCAGTGGTGCAGCGGCGAGAACGTTTGGAGGCCAGTCGAGTGTGGCCGGAGGCAGCGAAGAGCGCGGGTCACCACACACGCATAAATGAACATTCCAGTTGGATAAACAGCAGCCTGAGCTTCCAGCCAGCAGGGGAGAGCGAGGTTATTAGCCATCAACGGCACCTCGCAGCACTCAGTACTAACTGTGCATGTGTGCGTGCGCAGAGGAGGTGGGGGTCACTAAGAGCAGGCTTTGATATGGATTTCAATGCTAAGCGTCTTCATTGTGGGGGCTGTGCTTGGATGTCTGGATGGTATTTACACTCCCAACGATCTTCCACAGAAACTTTTCTTTCCTTATCGTTTGTCATTGTGTTTTTATGACACAGGGAATGTCTTCGACGCATCGCTGAAGCCGGAATTTAGCGCCTTCCGACTTCCTGTTGGATCTTAATTGGTGGCAGCTGTGTGCAATCAGTAATCAGGCAGCCCGACAGTAAGTCGCACCCTGGAAGGAGCTTCAGAATGACCCCGCTGCCGTATCCACTGCCAAATTCCAGTGCCCGTTGTGCTTTTTCACCAGACTGAATGATGTTTAAATGTGCTGCGGGTCAAAGAGGACAGCTTTATCAACGGGCGCATTAAGAGCCCTGTCAGTCCTGCAGCGTTCGCTCTCCGGGAATGAAGAACGCCTCTGAAATTCCTCGACAAAGTCAAAATATTCTGGACTGCATTTCAAAACCATTACTGATTAGCTCAGCCACGAAAGATTTGAACATAGGCAAGCTGGAGCTTTCAGTTAAACACTAACTACCTGATGTGGCCTAAATAAGAGTAGATGAGCTTACTGTGTCTCTACAAGCTTAGTCCACAAATCGATCTCCTGCACAGTCAAACACAGGCTGTGATAGTGCGCTATAGTGGTATAGTTAAATGTTTAGCTATACCACTAAATACTTGAATTGGGGAAAGCGCTGCAAAGTGTTGATTTCTGTAGAGTTCTGAGGTAGTGATGCGTCATATCTGCAGGATATGACATCAGTGTTGTCCATACGCTCAAACACAGCAACCCTTTTGCACAACTTGCAAAACAAAAGTACACATTTTCCATAAGAGAATACTTGAGAAACATGAGGAAATAATTTAGAGAGCGTATCATCAACTAGACCAACAACCTACGGTAATTTAATAGTTAATACAAAACTGGTAGTAAACATACGTTTTTGCTTGGTGGAAACCTTTAGGAGGCCTGAAATAATCACAAAAGTAGCCAGCAATTCTGGGGATAGTTTTCAGATTCTAGAGGAGTGAAATACTCACATTGGTGTCTTTGCCTGAGAGGACACATTCAGTCTTCCTCTGGGAGGCGACGGGCCAGTGGATCTGACAGGGCGAGAGCGAGAAAGCTGCTCAAACGTGTGCTGTGTTTGCGGGGCTCAATTACTACTGTCTGCGTGGGAGGTTTCTTACTATGAGCGGCTCCTTATTGATGTCGTTCAGATCCAGTGAAAGGATGTAATCTTTGCTGCCCACGTACATGCGATCGTGGTCCTCGTCCATGCGAAGAATCCGATAGTCAGTGGAGTTCAGCAGAAAGGAGAAGTGGTGAGCCGTGCCAGTGGACTTTAACTCTGTAGGAAGGAGAGAAAAAGGAAATTAATGGTCTTTTCGAGCTGTGCCGGCGGTAGAACAGCGAAGCCGGGAGACTCAAACCCCAGACGTGGTCACGAGAGACGTGTGTAGGCTGCTGGTTTTTGGCACAGAAAAGCTCTTTGGTTTGCCAAAGTTCTTTCATTCATTTCTGTACAACAGCAGCATTATTAGAGTGATTTATTTCACCAAACCACATCCAAATGTATGCTGATATCATAAGTCCCAGCATGAAAATGCTGCTCCAACTCTCAGCCCGTCTCACATTAAATTCACCTCAGTTATTTACTTATTCTTTTCTTTTGTCTTCATTCTTACAATTACATCCAGCATTTATGGGGCTCTGGAAAGGCTGAATCTACTTATGGCATGTTTGAAGGAGACTTACAAGAGTCAGAATAGCAACAGACATCAAGATCCTCCATTTAGGAGAAGACAAATGTGTCTAAGAGGAGCACGTGTGCTATTTTTTTAATCATTCTTATTGTAGCATCATGTTAAATCACACAGCATGGCCACCTCCTTTCCTTCACTATTGGCTCACACACAAACGCACCCATACACACACACACACACACACACACACACACACATACACACACACACACACACACACACACACACAACTGCAAATGTGTTTCAGTTACACTGTGGGTGTGAGAACACCTAAGTGGAGCTCTGGTGCACAGAAAGCAGCTTTTTCATCCAGTCCTCTCATTACCTCTCAAGCTAATAGAGAATCTGATAGGAGGTGTCTTTCTTTTCTTTTAGTGATGGGAAAGCAGAGCTTGAGAAAGTGGAGGCCTCACTTGTGGCGCTCTCTCTGCTGAGTTTTTCTCCGATAGAGGACCTTTTCAGGTTCCACTTCAGCCGGAAAACACAATCCGGTCCACTGTTCTCTCGGGCTGAGCTGAGGCTCGTCCTGGAGCGGGAAAACAGCTCGGGTTCACGCGCACAGGAGGAAGTAAAACGCCTCACTACGGCGCTGCAAATTAAAGCCAGCGTGATTCTGTGCACCTGCGCGGCTCATCTGGAGACGCTTACACACAAGCCTCTGACGCAGAGGTGGTGCGAAGTATCGCCGTCACGGTGCACCATCACAGCGCGCAGTGGGAGGGTGGAGTTAGTAAATATACACAGACAAGGCTGTCAAACGTGTGTTTGTTCTGACTCTAACAGGGAAATAAAGAAGGCCTGGACTGTTATTGGGATCAACCAGCAGAGACTTGGCACATAGACTTCTGATGCCCTTCAATTAAAAAGTCTGGAAAAAGCCCTGACATTGTTTTTCTGCATCCCAGTGAGTTGCTGGATCATTTCTTCTGTAAATCCACTGGTGTTTGAGCTCCCTCTGTGAGACTGTCGTTGATGGACAGAAATGCTCAGCCAGGATGGCGAATTTCAGTCATGTTAATAGAATAGAATAGCATAGAACAGAGATACTTTATTCATCCCAGACACGGGAAAATTGTTTTTTTTACAGCAGCATTATTGACATAGCAAAAATAATCACAATAAAATTTACAGTAAGAAAGTACAATGTGCAACATTAAAAGCAAATGTGCAACTTTGCAGCAAGACAATGTGTATATGAAATGGGCAACGAGAAGTACAGTTACTAGAAGTGTACCTCTCAAGGTCAAAACTGGAAGAACACTGAAAAGATTTGATTTTGCTAACCAACACGGACTCAAGCCCAAGGGCAGTAAAGTAGGACACAAATGTAGGTGGTGACAGCAACAAGATGATAAATCAGTCTCACACTCTCACACTCACACTCACACACACGCACAAGCTGAGCCTTGTTTTCTATTCTGTTTCTCAACTACACACTTTTGAATGATGGTGGAGCTACCAGACGCCTCCAGCTGACATCTTACATTTATCACCTCGGTGCTCAGACCAGACAGGCAGACACACACACACACACACACACACACACACACACACAGACAACCTGCAATGTCATACAGCAACATTTATCAAAACAAATTATCGCTTAGCAGCAATTGACTTTGAAAGCCTGACAGCCTGTCGTTCTTCTTCCCTGCTTTAATCTTATCTTTATTTCAGGATCACTGGAAGAATCCATCACCTCTGTGGCAGCCCCCAATTAATCTCATGTGACCTAAATAATCCTGTTATTGGGAAAAAAGTCATAAAAAAGCTCTATATGCTCATAAAAGCAACCAAAACATAGTTTATGGCTTTAATAATGACTCATCTCACTGTGATATTGTACTTTACTTCATATCTTGCCATTTTAATCTGTTTCAGTATCTTCTGTATACAACGTGCACGAGTATGATTATAACCTGTTTCGCAGCAGAGGTTGGTTCTATTTGCTTCTGGTTCAAGCAGATAGTCCAGCCATAATAAATAGTGCTTGTCTGCAAATCCCTGTTATGATTTTACGCTAATATAAGGTCACTGTTTACTTATTGTATTGAATCTGGCTCCAAAAATCTTTTCCCCTTCAGAGTAGTTGCAGACGTTCTTTTTGGTTGGATTATACACAATCTGTTCTTTCCTTTCACGCTGCATCTGCTGGTAAACTGAGCCCGAGTGTCTCCACCTGTTGATGTGATCCCTCTGCCGAGTGACCACCCGGCCCTTTTCTGAGGCCAAGGTATGCCGCCTTTCAGCAAACCCTCCAACCCTACCCCAGTTTTCCGGAGTCATCCTCACGACGGACACAAGGGGCGTTTGTACTGCCTCTGCGAGGAGACGGGAAAAAGACACCGCTGCCACTTCTTTCCGTGCCCATATCAGCTCAATAGATCGCATCCGTTTTTCCCCCCCGTCAAGCTGTGTGTGTGTGTGTGTGTGTGTGTGTGTGTGTGTGTGTGTGTGTGTGTGTGTGTGTGTGTGTGTTATGGAAGGAAAATAAATGGGTGGGGGTTCTGAAGCACTAGCGCAGCATCCCAAATACCTGCTGAGGCATCCCTGGTATGTTGTCTGAGATCCCCAGTGCAATCGTGGCCTCATTATCACCAGGATGAGGCGCGGTCCCACCTTGCTGCAGCTTGTTAGCAGTCATGCATGAATGGGCGCATTCTCTAAAATCAATAGCTACATGTGGAAGATCAATCGTTCTTTGCTGAGCACACATACAGTATGATGTACACACATCTTAAATGTCATGCTAAATAAAAGCATTTTAACTTAAATTTCCTCTGTTTTCCTGCTGTTGCATCTTTGTCATTTTTTTAATTTTTTTTTTAAATCACGGAACATCTTTTCCAAAGCCCTGCTCTAGTTTCCCACCACCACGCTAAAGCAGCGAGCTGTGGTTGGGGCGAAAGGGGGGGTTGGGCCTACATTCTCCAGGCGGGAAAACTTTGAAGCAAGTGGAATAAGCACTGAGCAGTGGCAGAGAACCACAGAGGCCAACCATCAGCATCACAGTGGGTTTCGAGACATCGACGCTCAATCAAAAGTGAGTTCTACAATGTGCCCTCACCATCAATAATCTCTGCCCCGACTTCTAGATATCTGCATGAAAGATCTGCATTCAAATTTGACCTGTTCTGGCTGAAGCGTAGTCAGTTCAGCTCCTCATAAGGAAGCGCTCCCCACCCGCTGGGGCCAGGACTTCAGACTCCCAACACACGTCAGAGGGGCTGATTGCTGTTTACCTGCGCCTGTCGAGTAATTGGCACCAGATTACGTCTTATCTCCGGGCTCCAAGCGGCTGTCACTCAGATGCTCTTCACGCTCATCTGCCACAGACGTGCTTGCGTGCATGCGTGGGCCCTGTGATCCACACACCAAATCGGAGACACCCGTCTCACACTGCGCACGACCGAAACTGAGAGAGGACAGAGACTGATTTAAGGACCGTGTTCGCTTCCTGTGCTTGACGACCTACAGGACAGCACACATATTTCCCAACGTGAGAGAAGCGTTTCAAACAGCCGACCCAGAATGTTGATAACACTGGAATTTGTAACTGCTTCCCCTCCCTTCGCCTCAGCACACACTGCAACCTTTCTGCTATTGAGAGCAGCACAGCCGGTGAAAGGTTAAAGGCTGTGAGGGGGTCTGAGGTGAAAGCTCATCCCTGGCCTCTTGTCACACTTCAGCATAATCAGGATTATTCTTGGGGGGGTGAACTGCAAGCAGAAAGAACGGGGGCGGCCACGATGACACCTCCTGGGAAATATCCCAAATATTTCTTCATCTACAATAGCTGTAGATGTTAAAAATGAATAATAGCTACACAGAGAACACAGGGCTGCCTGAAAAAGAAATGAAGCTTTATTTACCGATGTCTCCTGTTGGGCGGCAAATAAAAAACTAGAAAGGATTTTGGAAAACATAAAAAAAAAACCTACTGGGTGATTCGAATACTGGCTTCTATCTGAGCATTGCTGACTTTTTTATGCCTGTGTGTGTGTGTGTGTGTGTGGGGGGGGGGGGGGGG